>JAOXJP010227720.1:0-11250 GCA_025762735.1 Platanus orientalis | reverse complement strand
TTCTAAAAAACTTTATATATATATATATATATATATATATATATATATATATATATATATATATAGGTACCCATGTTCAGATAGGGTCCTACAACTTCTCTAGAAGTGGAAGAAGCGCAGAAAATTCTAGAGCAAGTGTGGATACTTTAGAGACCGGGTTGGATTGGATTCTTGTGTCAAATTAATTCATTGAGGTAATTCTAAACTTCCTTTAACATTAGATCTCAGAGATTCATATGGCGATCATGAGAAAACATATTTAGATATGTGAATGATCAATGAACTTTACTAATTTTAATGTTTAAGAACGGTAATCTTCCTTTCACTAAAGGCTTTTTTCTTGTCTCTAATAACAACAACGTTGGCTACAACATTGGAGCTCTTCTTTAAGGTCAGAAATTCTTGTGTGTAGAGGTTGAATGTCGACTTGAGAGATGAAAGTAAAGAGAGTCTCACTGAGCGTGCCAAAAATTTGTTGACACAAGTTTCATGCGTAAATCCGCAACACGAAAAATATGTAACAAAATCAATAATTGAATCTTTGTATTAGATAAATGAAATACAACTTTTTGATTTTACACTTTTACAAAAAAGAAAAACCTCTGATTCTTGTCGATGAAGATCTAAGGACCTAATGGGGTATTTCTTGGATTTAAGTGTTGGTGATGCTTAATTATAAGCGAATCGCTTCTTCTTGAGGCTTCACGTTTGATCCGAAAAGGAGAGAACTACCACGAATCTTGCTTTCAATGCTAGATTTATGATGCATATCTGAGATGTAAGGAAGCTTCTTCTCTTTGACTACGAATTGTGGTTAGTGGAGAAGATTGGAAAGTATGCTAAAAAGCTTCAAGTGTATAGAAAGCTATAGAGATGCTTTGGAACTTTCTTGTCTCTACAGTACTCTTGCTTGAAGTCTTCTGCCAAAAGGTTATTTCTTTATGTTAAACGAGTGCATTTATAGATTTGGAGGTAGAATTTGCTAAACTTTTGATTAGATGTTAATTGGGTACGCCTACCTTTCTAGTCTAAATGAGTGGTTGCACCTTCCATGTTTGGAGAGAATGTAACTTATGTAATTATTTTTATTCCATAAGTGACATAACTTTCCTTCTTTACCCAAAATAATCTAGATTTGAATTTATTCAAATCTCTCTCATGTGGGTCCCATGTAAGTAAGATTTTGGGCATGCTAATGGGTTGAGACATGGGTTGGTGGTCTTATGGGTTATTGTTTAAAACTCGGACCTAGTCCCAATTGTGCCATATAATTGGGCCTAATTTATGAGTTTGAGGCCCATACATGACTTTTTGGCCTTTAGTGTACACTTGTGAGGGTATAAGCCCTTATTTGTAATTTGGACAAATTTTAGGTGCCTACACAAAGGTGGTAGCTACTCTACATTAAGAGAATGACTAGTTCCATGCCAACGTGTTGGAAGAAATGAAAGCGATTAAGATTCACGTCAATGAGTTATGGGGAGACTGGTCCACAAGGAATAGGAAAATGGCTAATGTGGCCACAAGTATCAAGGACATGCCTAGGGTCAAGGCCCCCAATCCTAAGCCATATGTCGGGACCCAGTATGCAATGGAGTTGGATAACTTCTTTTGGAAAATAAATCAATACGCTTGAAGAAGAGAAAATGAATGCATGCATGGTGACCATGTACCTCACCAACGTAGCCATGTTGTGGTGTTGTAAGAAGCATTCCAATGTGGAGAAGAGTACCTCTAGCAGCAACACATGGGAAGGCTTTAAAAAATAAATTAAGAGATAATTTTATCTTAAGAATAGAGAGTGCTTTATCCCAAAAGAATTTGAAATGTCTTAAGCACACATGATCTATAGATAAAGATAAAAGAGTTTTCGGCCCTTATGCTTGAGATCCTTGGCACACCTGAAGAGGATATATTCTTCAACTTTATGAACATGCTATAGAATTTCGCCAATGGAATTCATCACTTTTGATTAGAAAGAATATTTAGATGATCACCTTAGTATGGTGGACTTTAAAAATTCATGACCATTTTATATAATTTTTTAATAAAATATTTGTCTAATAAATACATAGTTATTAAAATACTAAATTTTTTTATAGAGTTTATTTTTTCTAAATTAGGCTTGGAATGAAGATATTCTTTCAAGCAGATTCTACACAGTTTTTCCTTGGTTGGCCAATGCTTGACCCAGTCCAACCTCCAAACATCATTCTCTATTAATCTTGACCCTTGAATTTCTATGGGTAAGATTTGTTAATGGGCTTTGTTCACCATTTGGGCCTTTATTGAATTCATATAAGAGAAAATACACAGTTTACATATAAATACAAAAATACATCCACAAACACACCACAAAACATAAGATTTATGTGGAAAACCCTAACTTGGGAAAAAACCATGGAGCTGCAGAGAAAGCTTCACTATCTTTGGAAGAATACAAGAGTTTTCTTTCAATCTCTTACAAAACACATGCTCTTTTCTCCCTTCTAATCTTATTGTTAACCCTAAAAAATAAAAACATTATATGCATCATAGAGGTCGAGCCTCTTCTATATGGACCTTCTATTCCCATTCACAACTTATTTATGCTATTGGATCGGTTTGCGGCCTAAATTGGTTTAGTCCAATAAAAAATAGGATTGGTCCACCTCCTTTCTGTTGTTCCACTTACATAGTCCAAAATGTACCTAGATCATTTTTCTTATGATTGGATTAGTCCAACTATGATCAGATCGATTCAGGCCTCTTTGGACTTGTCTGATTCTTTAGCTTCTTCTTTGTTGATCCAACTGTATCATACTCCACACCAATAATCTCTCACTTGGAGACTGATTAATGCTCTCTCACCATTTTTTTAGTCTCTGCACCTGTAATGAGACCTCTTCCTTTCCCATAATCTCTTGCTGCTTTTCTTCTTCATCTTTACTCATGAAGACCAATTGAAGCTTTGCATACCTCTAGTTTCTGAACTGTCACCACCTTGGTAAACATGTCTACTAGATTTTCATCCATATGCACTTATTCCTCCAAGAGAGACCTCGTAAAGTGGTACATCTTATTAATGTGCTTCGTCTTTTGATGAAAGACTAAATTCTTCTCAAGATGAATAACGCTCTGACTATCACTAAATAGCCTATTGCTCTTTTGCTTCTTTCCCAACTTCTTTGTTAAGTTGTTCAACCAAATATGTTCCTTGCTAGCTTCCATTGTTGCAATGTATTCCGCTTTCATTAAAGAAATCATAACTATCTTCTATAGTTGTGATACCCAACTGACTATTATATCCCTAAGGTAAATATGTATCCCATCATACTCCTCCTCTTCTCTTTATCACCTTACAAGTTCGAGTCTATAAATCTTTATAGTTGTACTTCTGTCCCTCCAAAAGACAAAGTTGTGTTACTGGTCCCTCTCAAGTATCTCAAGATCCACTTAACCGCTTCTCAATGCATCCTTTTGGGTTTACCCATGAATCTGCTCACAACCCCCACTATTTGAGCCATATTTGGTCTAGTACTAACAATGACATATATCAAGTTGTCCACTGCTTAAGCATATGGAACATTAGACATATAATTTTTCTCCATTTCAATCTTAAGAGAATTGTCCTTGGAGAGTTTAAAGTGACTAGTCAGTGGGGCACTTATTGGGTTTGCATCCTGCATATTGAATCTGCAAAGTACTTTTTCAACATACTCTGCCTAAGACAACCTCAACATATGGTTTTTCTTATTCATGAAAAAAACATATGGTTCTTCTTGTGTCTCATAATTCTCATCCTAAGAATATATTTTCTTTCCCTGAAGTCCTTTATCTCAAATTCCTTTGACAATTACTTCTTCAAGTTATTTATCTTATGTATGCTTGAGCCTGCCACAAGCATATCATCTACAAACAAAAATAATATAATATACCAATCATCAAAGGTTTTATGATAACAACAATGATCCGGGGGGCAACTTCTATACTCATTCTCCAACATGAACCTGTCAAACGTTAGGTACCATTACCTTGGAGCTTGCTTCAACCCATATAAGTTCCTCTTAAGCTTGCACACCATTTTCTCCTTGCCTTCTATTTCATACCCTTGTAATTGCTACATGTAGATGTCTTCTTCCAAGTCACCATGGAGAAAATTTGTCTTCACATCTAACTGCTCAAAATGTAGATCTTTCATTACCACAATGCTTAGTGTCACTCTAATGATAATCATTTTCACAACCAGAGAAAATAGTTCAGAGTAGTCAACACCTTTCCTTTGTTGACTACCCTTCACAACTAGTCTGGCCTTGTATCTTTTACTCCCATCATACTTTTTCTTTAACCTATACATCCATTTATTATTTAGTGTCTTCTTTCATGTGGGTAGTGGAACAAAGTCCCATGTTTGACTTGTATTCAAGGACTTATTCTCTTCATCCATTGCATGCTCCCACTTAGTTCTTTCATCAACCTCCAATGATTCATTATAGCATTCTAGTTCATCCCCATTTATCAATAAAAAATATTACAATGAATGTGTGAATCTTTGAGTTGTCCTAAGTGTTCTTAAAGATTTTCATAATTTTGGAGTAGGTGTTTGATGCTCCATTTAATAGTTTTCTTCAAGCATCTCATTGCCTTATTCTCTTGGTACTTCACCCTAAAAAATATCCTTAAGTCTTACAAACTTCTTTGTGCCTTTATGCTTTCCTTCCTTGTCTATGTATATGACATTTTCATCGAATATCATGTTTTTGCTTCTAATAACTTTTCGACTTTCTTCATCCAAAAACCGACACCCAAACTCATCAAAACCATACCCAATGAAAGTGTACTTCTTTAACTTTACATCTAACTTGGTTTTCTGACCAACATCATCATGAACATAAGATGTATAATCAGACACTATAAGACGTGAATGACACTAGCCAAGTCGATATCAATAACTTTCATTATTTTGACCCAATGGTAGGTCTAGAAACGATGTACAAAGGTCCAATGAGTTCAAAGGATTCAATAAGGTTTAAAAGTAGTCAATGACACACCATCGTTGCAACCCAATGAGAGGTCTCAAAACAATAATCAAAGGGGTTTAGTGGATCAATACAATAATCAAAGATCCATTATTGCAACCTAATGAAAGGTCCCAAATAACTTTACTATTGTTGTGACCCAATGGAAGGTCTCTATATAGATTACCAGTGGGGTCCTCTATACTATACCATTGTTGTGACCAAATGGTAGGTCCCGAAATAATATTTCCATTATTATAACCTAATGGGAGGTCTGAAAACTTTATTCTCTCTTATTGCGATCCAATGGTAGGTCCCTATATAGATTCCCGGTGTAGTCATCTATACTATACCATTGTTGCGACTTAATGGCAGGTCTCAAAACAATATTCCATTGTTACGACCCAATGAAAGGTCCTAAGCGGTTCAATCATGCTCAAAGAGTTCAATAATTCAATAAGGCCCAAAAAGGGTTCGATGTCTAAAAGTTCAATAAACAATTGAGACATATAAAAGGATATCAATAATCAATAAATGGGCTCTCATTGCATATGAAATAGGGTTCCATGGTTTAATAAGTTTCGATCATAATACATTTGTATTTTATATTCATTTGTTGATAATTCTTTTATATAATTCACATATGATCAATACTTCAAGTAATTTTCTAGAATTCGTAGTTTTTATGATCTTTCATATTATGAGATCTTTAATTTGTTGAAAAGAATCAAAATTACCAATCATTGGTCCTTATTTCATTGTCCATATGTGGAATCGAGGTTTCAATTATACATAATTTCAGTCAAAGACATTTTCCCATGTTCAATTTCATGTTAGTACAAATGAACTCACACTTTCTTATGACATTTTAACAAGATTTACCTAAATCAATCATATCATATTCCATAATAGATAATTATATAAGGATTCTTATAAATTCAAGCTTAAATCCATTCCAATTACATATCTGACGTGTGGATTTCAAAGGAAAACTACATGAATATATCAATAGAAGAGAATTATGAGATCAAAACATATTTAGATTCAATTTTCATAGCAATTTACATGAAATTTCAATAAATAACATGAATTCATCAAAGGAACTTGTCATCGGTGATGAAAATAGCATTCAACTCACATGTGAATCACTCATAATCATAGAAATCATCAAATTAGAGCAAGACTCTCATGGTTTTCAAATCAAAAGCATTCTAGCAGCGGAATTCACTATTAATTCACATAAATCTAAAGGAAATAAAGGAGGAAATGACATTTTTCTTGATCAAACTTTCTTCATTCCTCAATCTCTAGAAATTATATGTATATCTAATGAGAAAAAATTCTACAACATGAATCTAAAGTTCACTTCTCCCAATTATATTCATACAACTTTAGATCCAAGTAGATTTGAGTTTAACTTGCTTGAGTGAGCTCATTCTCTCCCTTTTTTTCCCAATTCTCTCTCCCTTCAATTCTATTTCTTGTCTTAAGTGTATTCTAATTTAGTCTTGATGTAAAATAGCCTAAATACATGTCAGGGAATGAGAATACCCCTTCTATAAAGATTTCAATTGAAATGGGGAGAAATCCTCATTTTTTTTATCTAGGAGGCCATGACTGCTCACCCTGACTCGCAAGAGCTTGAGGTCCCCTCGTGAATGCTTGAGGTCACCCACTGTTATCCCTCTGGTGGTGGCGCGAACACTCAAAATGCAGTCCCAAAATTTTAGTTTCTAGAAAATTGGCCACGATCGCTCGCTTGGTCTTGCGATCGTTCGTGGTACCACATCGCGACCGCTCACGAGCCTTTGTGAGTGCTCAAGGTGGCCCTAACTTTTCAGGTTGGGTACCCTCTAGTCCTCCACTAACTTATGGTTCCTCCATTTTTTTAATTGGACACAAACCCAAGGTCTCAAGGTTCTCTTAGGGTCTTCGGGTTGGTTCAATGAATTATACAAACCAATTTACCCTATTTTTAGTAGTGATGCATGTGTAGGGTGTTACACTTTCTTCCCATAATTTCAGCATTAATCCACACTTGGCTATTTTCCTCTTTCAATTGTTCTTTAGTTTCCTTCCACATTCAATGCAGTCCCATTTGTTGATGTGTCTCCTAATGTTTTTCTGCAGACTTCTTCACTGAGTAATGAACTTCACCACATCATTGAATTTTAGGACATGCCTAAACCTGGGAAATTGTTCAACGCCATAACTAGGCCATCCAAACTCTCTGCTAAAGACAATAAGATCAACAATGATCTAACTTCATCATTGAAGTTGATGCCTACCAAAGTTAATTGACTTGTGACTGTGTTGAACTCATTTAGATGTTCCACAATGATTTGTCCCTCAATCATCTTCCTATGAAACAAACCTCTTCATTAAAAATACTTTATTTGATGTGGATGGTTTTTCATATATCCGCACAAAGGCTATCATGAGATCTCTAGTGTTTTTCTCTTTGGAAATATTGAAGGAAACTAATAACGATAAAGAGAGCCTAATCATACCTAGGGCCTTTCTATTGAGCACCTTCTAATCCGTGTCTGACATATTCTTGGGCTTCTTTTCTTTCTCTCAAAACAGTTGATAGAGATTTTTTTGGTACAAGAAATCCTCTATCCACATCTTCCATAGTGCAAAGTTTGTACCATTAAACTTATCAACTCCAAACTTTGTAGATTCATCCCCTTGTGCCGCCATTTCTCTTATTCAAAATGAAGTCTCTAACTTTCTTAGCTTGTTGATATCGGTTTTTCAAACTTATCTCTGATACTAGTTGTTGGGGATTATGCCAAAATCCCACCAATCAAATAAAACAAGATGAAAGCACTAATAAGTAAAGAACAAAAAAAATCAATCCACAAGAAAACCCTAAAAAACAATAGAGACATTATATACATCATGGAGGTTGAATTTGACAATAATTTTTTTTATTCATGGACCGTCTATTTCAGTTCACAACTGAGTTTCCAATATTGGATCAGTCTAAGGCCTAAGTCGGATCGGTCTACCAAAAAATTGGATCAGCCTGCCACCTTTCTGTTGTTCCACTTACACAATTCAAAATGTCCCTGGATCAGTCCACTTATAATTAGATCAGTCTCGCTATGATCGGATTGGTCTAGGGCCTTTTGGATTGTTCGATTCTTTGGCATGTTCTCCATTGCTGCTTCAACTGCATCAGGTTCCACATCAACAGTTACAACTTCAGAAATCTCTCACCCAGACTCTATTCCTCTCTCTTATCTATTTCTTAATTTCTATGTATTCGGGTGGTAGCCCTATCTGTTTTTTAGTTGTAAGTCTTTAGTGTATTTGGGGGAAACTATAAGGTTACCACACACTACACCCTAGTTAAAACTCTTCAAAATTCAGAATTACAAATACATAGATACCCTGTTATAGTTTTATCAAGAAAAAAAAATGCTTGTCATAGTTCTAAGACTATTTCATTCCCATTGATACCCTCCCTCCCTTTAACTCTTTGTATTTAGTGGGTAATCATTTGTTAATTTTGTTGAATATTTTAAATAATTAGAAGCTAACGAATGCCTTGTTTCCCATTCCAAGAAATAGAGCATTCACAAACCTCTTACCATTTACCTGCACTTTCATTTTGGTGTAAAGCCGTGGTGTTTGAAACCTCACCTGCCTGCATTTATGTTGCCCACCTGCAACCAACACCATTCTTATGCATTTGGATACCTTGATCTTCACCAACCTGCTTCTAACCCAAATCCATATAACCTTGGTTGCTTCATGCTTTTTCACCAAGCGTATCAGGCGTTGTAAAGGTCAACTTGACCTTTTCTCACCAAAGAACTACAACCCTCTTCACATTCAGCATATATATATATATATATATATATATATGGTTCTGCTTCTGGCGGCAACATGCTATTGGGTGGTGGTCCCGCTTATGGGGTTAAATCAATACGTTCTAAGAAGAAATATTTGAATATCAATTTCATCGATATCATCGATCTCATAAGTATCATACCAAATCTCATTAATCGAATCACTTTTTTGAGAAATACGAGACATCTAAGTTATACAAGTAAAGACCAGGTCACATGCATATAGGACCAATTGGGCCATTGGTCATGGTTTGAAGGATATTTTAGAGGCCCATAATGGTTCACTTATAGGCCAGGAACATAAAGGCCTTTATGAGACCCTTTGAGGGAGAAGGATGGATTATTAGTGTGGACGATTTAGAAAATATAATTGAAGGACATGTATGGTTAGGTTACATTTGTATACTTGGTGAAATCTGGCATATTTTAACCAAACCCTTTGCATGGGCTCACCGTGTACTTGTATGGTTTGGAGAGGCGTACTTGTCTTATAGTTTAGGTGCTTTATCTGTCTTTGGTTTAATCGCTTGTTGCTTTGTTTAATTCAATAATACCGCTTATCCTAGTGAGTTTTATGGGCCCACATAATATAATTATGTATATTGCAATATGTATATAATATAAATATGATATAATTATGTATATAATAAAATTGTATTTGTATATAATACAATTAAAATTAATGTGATATAAAATGGAATGTAATAATGAGGAATTTTAAATTATTTGTCATATCTTTTATATATATATATATATATATATATATATATATATATATATATATATTCAAATGCTACCCACCTTACAGGAATGGTTTACTTAGTGGGCTAGTCATAAGTGGAACTAAAATCTTGAAAGGAACATCTACTCCAAAAAATAAGTATCATATGTTGGCTTATTTGGAAATCTTGGAATCAAGTCAATTTCAATAATTGTCTCATTACCTTATCTTGTATCCAACATGCTTTTTAACTCCTTATGTAGGGACATGATGCAGAACAAGCAGACGGTTGAGCCACATACTAATCTTTTTTTGACCCAAAGTGGTTTTTTGAGATGGCATCCCCTAACGAGGGCTAGATAAAAATTAATGTAGATGCAACTTCTCCTATGGATAAATCAGCATCAGTAATTGGGGCTATTACTAGAGAACCGATAGGATTATGGATCGGGTCAGGTATCAAACATGGTCTCTGGCAAGAAACTTTTGCTGTGGAAATGGAATATATTTTACTGGTTCTGCAGGTTCAACTGAAAGCCCCAAGAATTATTTTAGAATCGGACTCAATCGTGGCAGTCCAAACAGTCAACTCAGATTTTACTTCTTGCCCTTGGAAAGTGAGACATCTATTTTTGGATTGTAAAGCAACCCTCAAACAATGTCAAGAAGTTGTTATATGCCATGTAAATAGAAACCAAAATAGTAAAGCTCATGATCTGACCCATAGGACCCTTCAGGATCCTAGCCAGTCACTTGATTGTACTCATTGGTTCCTGCTTAAGGAATCTTCTTGAGCTTCTTAGTCATAAAATGTTTTTCTACAAAAAAAAAAAGCATTTAGGATTTAAGTACGATGATTTTAAAACTAGTTACGTGGCCAAGTTTTTAGGAAATTCGTCCAAGTTATTTAGAAAATTCGACAGTAACTCGAATGACCAAAATGCTAATGTCACCTGGTCAACTAGGAATTCGAGTAACTTTGGCCGAGTTTCCTAGTTAACCAGTGAGTTTTTCAACCGTGGTGCCAATACAAATGTACACAACTGTGTGTTGGGATTCCGTGTCATCTATTAAGGGACCACTTTCCACTCTTCTACATTGAGACTAAGCTAAGCCTAAAGGATCCTCTACAATTAAAAAGTGTATAGCTAATTGGCGGTCATATTTAACACATGACACATCCTGGAAAAAAAGACATTGTAAAGAGTTAAAACTCCATCCAATTAACTGCACATTTTTTTAATTGTAGAGAATCCAGGTTCATGATGGTACCAAATTAATACATTTAAATTCATATTGATTTGTTACTTAAATTAGAATTGCAGGTTAGGGGCACTTTAGGAGGGGACATCAAACCCCAGCCGATTCACTGTTCATGTTTTGGTGATGAATGGAAATCAATCCATTTATGTGGGGGCTCATTTACAGCCGGTATTATGGAAAACCAAAATCAAATGATTTCATTCCAAATAACTAAAGACAAGGTTAATCAACGAGTTAGAAGGTGAATGGATAAAAAATGCTCACCTTAACGAATGCTAACCACTGCTTTTTGTCAGACAGTAGACACATCAGCGCTGAAAAGTGAATATGCTCCCCCCAAAAAAGTGAAAATCACTTTTCAAAACTGATGTGTCAGCCCCTGATAAGGAGCAGTGATGAGCGTTTGTTA
>JAOXJP010227719.1:0-11250 GCA_025762735.1 Platanus orientalis | reverse complement strand
ACACCTCTCCCCCTTCTAGAACCCCTCCACTTAACCCTCTTCCCCTCCACACACTTCCACCTCCTCTCCTCCACCAATCACCTCACCCCTTCCACCCTAGCCCACCTTCCTCGGACCTTTCCTATATAAACCTCTCCCTCCTAACTCATTTTTAGAAAAAAAACCTAAGAGAAGAAACCCAAAAAAAAAAGAGAAGAGAGAAAGGAAAGGAAAGAAAGAGAAAAGAGAAAGAAGAAGAAAGAGAAAGAGAAAGAAAGAAGAAGAAATACCGAACCACCACTAGGTAGGCCCCCTCTCCCCCCTTTGTTAGAGTTCAAAGGACACTACTTTCATGTTGTAATGGGCCCACCTCTTATAAATAATGGAGTGAGACATGAGGGAGACAATTTGTCTCCCCCTCTGCTGTTTTTTTTATATGATGCATGTTAAAGTAGCTCTTTTCATTTTATTTTTATATGCTAGTAGGGTAAGTGACTTACATCAGATGTCACTAACCCCTGTGCTTACCTTCATGTCCAACATGGACCACAGAAAGTGGGGAAAGGTTCCAAGAATGAACCCCACTTCCTCCATTAAAATAGTGTGCTGAAGCACTGTTTTATAGATCCAACCCATGTGCACAATTTTTTTATCCCATTTAAAAAAAGATTTTAGTTGAATCTTTTAGTCCACTGTTAAGTTAATTATCATAGCTGTGTAATGAATTTTGTTTAAGCTCATTCTCTAATTCTAGCTATTTTTAATGTATTTTTTTAATTTGATGTATAACATGTTGTCTAAATTTTGAACTGTGATAGTAGTTCATCTTTTTTGGTCTATAACTTCCTATGCTTAATGAATCTTGGCCTAAAATTTTATACGAAAACTCCTAACTGACCCCTAAACTCCCCTGTAAAATTTGAGATCTGTCTAATTTCGGGATTGTAAGATATGGGTCCCATAACCCTAAGTTTTTTGAAAATCCTGTGTTGTATACACAGAATTTTACATTTTAGGAAAAATCCAAAGGTGGACCCCACCCATATTCCAAGAGCTGGGAATTTTCTTGAACCCTCCTAGGGATGTCACTCACCTCCCCTAAAAGGCCCAGAGTCAATGGACCCTAGAAAGCTGCTCAAAAACCCCAGAAATAGTCACTATTTTTATGGGCAAAACACAGTACGCCTGAACTCCCACTCTATGAGAGATCTGGCGTACCCTGGATTTCAAGCGTACTAAAGCAAAAAATCCCTATATTGCTCTTGGTCCCACAATGACCCTCAGATAACCCCTGGAAATGATTCCAAGTCCCTGACATATCAGCAAAACCCAGAAAGGGTTCAATTGGGTCAGTACGCCTGATCTCCACCTCTGTGTGAGATCAAGCATATATGAAGATCAGGTGTACCTTGTTCTTTCAGGCGTACCTAGACAGAAAAACCTTAAAATCACCCTTTACCCCATACTAACTCATGGATAGTCCCACAACTCTTTCAAAAGCCCCAATAAGAGTCCCAGCTTGCTAACATATCAATAGGACCCCAAAAGGTCTAATTAGGTCAGTACACATGATCTCCACCTCTGTGAGAGATCAAATGTACCAATGATCAGACATACTACCCTGAGATCAAACGTACTGACAAAAAACCCAACCAAAATGCTCATATTTTTCTTCACTGTTTAGTGAAAATGAAATGAATTTGTTAGGTCAGAGGAGCCACCTTAAAAAGGTGGGTAATTGGGGTGCCTAACACCTTCCCCAATTGCAATCAAATAGCTTACTCAGATCCCTAGAAATCAGACCAAAAGAGAGTTAAACCCCTAGGCTCGAGTGCCTAGCCCAGGCCCCAAAAAACCCGTATCCTCTCTTCCCTTGGAAAGTAGGCAGGCGCCCAACCCCGCCTATAAAACCCCGAGTTGGTGGCGACTCCGAACAAACCTCAAAGTGGGTTGTGGATCCTTTTCGCGATATCCACAATGTTGTTGAAGCTTGTCCAATGTTCTTTCTTGTAGTTGGGGCTTCGATGTGTGTGCTTGTTGTTTTAGGGTGTCTCTGTTAACGACCTGTAGGCTGTGTAGCCGTGTGACCAAGGTGATTTTGAAGCCAATGTTTTTTTTTTTTTTTTTTTTTTTTTTTTTTTTTTTTTTTTTATCGTTGTAGTGGTTGCTTAGACCTATGTTGAGGTTTATCCTTCTTGTTACAAGTCGTGGGTAGTGGTGTTTCTAGTTTCATGATGTCGGAAGAAAGTTAGAATGCAGACCAGACTATGGGAGAATCGACTAATAACAATGCGGGTAATATCCAAATAGTTGGGAATACGTCTTAGCCTCATATAACAATTGTGAAGTTTGATGGCAGCAACTATCTAACGTGGACCAAGTAAGTGTTGATCTATATTCAAGGTAAAGACAAGAAAGAGTATCTGCTTGGTGAGATGGAAGTACCCCCCGTACTAAACCTCACTATAAAAAGTGGAAAATTGATAATGCAACTATAATGGGTTGGTTGTTAAATTCAATAAAGCTAGAAATTAGTGAGCACTTCTTATTCCTAGAAACAACCCATCAGATATAGGATGCCTTAGTCAAGTCGTATTCGCAAATGGGTCACACAACTAAGGTATATGAGTTGAGACAGATGATTGCTTAATTCAAACAAGAAAATCAGCTACTTGCTATGTATTACTTTTCTTTGAGATGGGGTTTGTCTAGGGATGGAATTGAAGCATTCAAATGCATTGTTTCCAAATTGAACCATCCTTTTAATACTCCTTCATCATCTTTTGCATATTCAGGTATATCTGCATCCGTATTGCCTGGCTTTGTTTCTAGTCCATAGAGTTCTTGGATTATTAATTTAGAGGCTTCTCACATATGAATAGTATGTCATCCTTACATCTTAAAAGGTCTCTTCAGACAAGGACAATGTCTGAATTGCAGACGGTTCCATTTCTTCTATAGTAGGATAAGGGGATATTCTTATCACCCCTGATCTACATTTGTCATATGTGTTACATGTTCTTAAGTTAACTCTTAATTTGTTGTCCATTAACCATATTACAAAAGAACTTAGTTGTTGTGTTACCTTTTTTTCCATTTCATTGTGTGTTTCAGGATATGGTGACGAAACAGACAATTGGTTTAGGGCATGAGAAGGATAATCTGTACCCTCTGCATTTTAGTTTTCCAGTGAGAAAATGTTTGGTTCAGATGAATTGTTCATGTGGCATCACCGTTTGGTTCATTTGTATTTGTCTGCATTGAAGAAAATGTTTTCTCAACTTTCTTGTTTTACATTTAATTTCTTTTGTGAACTATGCTAGTTGGCTAAACATTGTAAGATTGTTTATCTTATTAGTAGTAATAATAAAAGTTTTGTTCTTTTTTCTCTTATGCATTCTGATGTATGAGGACCATTCCCTACAAATTCTTTGTCTGGTTTTAGATATTTTGTAACATTTGTAGATGATTGTTCTTGTGCTACTTGGGTTTACCTGTTAAAGAGCAAAGATGATGTGTATGCAGCCTTCAAATCCTTCCATAATATGGTTGCTACACAATTTAACACTAAACTTCAAGTCCTGCAGTCTGATAATGGTGGTAAATACCTTTCTCGGGAGTTCTCCCATTTCCTTAATACATCTGACATCATTTATCAGATTACCTATCCGAGTACTTTCTGAGAAAAATGGGATAGCCAAACGAAAAAATAGGCACTTACTAGAGATTTCCCATGTAATCATGTTTACCTTAGATGTGCCAAGGATATTTTGGGTTTGAGGCAATTTAAACAGCATGATACCTCATTGATCGAATGCCCTCTCATGTTCTTTCTTAAAAAGCCCCCATTGAAATCCTATTTCCTGACTCATCCATATTCCCTTTACAACCTAAAACCTTTGGATGTATTTGTTATGTCTATGTACCAAAATCTGATCGCACCAAATTAGACCCAAAGACACTTAAATGTGTGTGTTTTTTTTTTTTTTTTTTTTTGGTTATTGGGTGAATCAAAATACACACACTCAACAACTTGTTTGTACAAGAACTCACTTCACTCGACACACACTCACAACACTTACTCGTGACAGCACACTCACTAATTCACACCTCACTAGGGAACACACTAGGACACACAACTCACACTTAAGAGTACTCATTCACTCACCTAAACACCTCAAGCGCTCATGGAGACTTTGATCTAATAGGCACGCACTACAACACTTACACACACATGTTCTCTCACACTTAGATGTTCTCTCACTCACATTTAAGAGGACTTAAGCATATCACTCAAATAGGGACACAACCCCTATTTATAAGTTGTCAAGACCGACTTTAATGTGTTGGTCTACCAACTTAGGAAAGGCGGTCTTCAAGTTAGAAAACGTTCTAGCATACCGGTTCTCTGGTGTCTTCTAGAGAGTTGGTGTTGCTTCTTTTTTCTTAACAGATTCGTAACTTATAGACAACATTCTGTGTTTAGGCAGGATACCACCATTAAAAGTTCTCATTGTGAAGACAAATGAGATATCTGCCAATGACTAGGCATAGAATTTATAATCAGTAATGATACAGCTAACACTCCACGGACACAACACCGACAAATCCTTACGGTGATTGGCTTCAATAGAGTCACCTTCAAGGATAACTTTAATGAACCCCATAGAAATGGTCATGATTAACCCAAGGCGAGATGCTAATTATTCAATAGCCAATGATGAACCAGACCAGCTACCATCCACCTTTGCAAAAGGAAGGTTATTGTCGTCTTTTTCTTTTTAAAAAAAATAATAATACCTAATTCTACTTTCTCACGTGATGTGAGAAAAGACCCATCAAAATTTACTTTGACAAACCCAGCCATTGGTGGTCTCCATCTATCACATTCTTTAATAAATATATCCTTGTCCTCAAATTTGTAAGTGAAGGATTTAGCCATGAAAGAACATAGAATTGCATTACAAAAATTGAAAAACTTTGCATTTTCAAAGACAGAAGTATTATGATGTTTCCAAATACATTTCAACTAATATAACAATTATAGATAGTAAGTCTCAAAAGTTCGTTCTTAAAGGGGAACTCATATTGTACCAATAATTTATCCAATGAGAAAAGATGTTGAATTTTCATCCAAAGTTATACTGGGGAGGCAAACCAAACAAGAGCCAACATTGAAACTAAAGCATAATAATAAATTCCATATTCTCTTACCATAGAAGGCATTTGAGATCTCTACCAAGATATTCCTCGTAAGGAGGTTTTCTTTAACAGGAAGAAAATAGAGCGTCAATACCAAGATTTCTTGATAAAGCCTTAGTTTAATAAATGGAGCGTCAATGTCAAGATTTCTTACTCATAGGTAAAGTATGTAAAATCATGGGTTGTACCAGGCTCCATGACGCGTTAAACCCCTGGTCTTTATTGCATTCCATCTCCACCTACCAGTGGGCTGGGATTATATACGGAAATTTGCTTTTCCTGATGTATTAGGATGACATCAGGAGACTGAATATCAGTACCTAAAAGTGACTTTCACGTTTTTGGGGGGTGCTTATCACTTTTCAGCACTGATGTGTCTACCCCCTAATGCTATCCTAATACATACGGAAAAGCGATTTCTGTATACAATCTTTTCCACCTACGAGTTTAACCTTCTTTTTCAAGACTTGGCAAGGTGTAGGAAAAGGTCGACGCGTAGATTGAAAGAAAAAGAAGACATAAATGTTCTGTGATGAAAAGGTGTTTTGTAGTGTTTATGGTGAATTATAAATTGACACATGTTGTATTAAGGTTAAAAATATTCAAAAAAGTATTTAGATGAAAAAAAAAATAATGGAGCTTCTAAGAGGGTGGATTGTATCCACTCCTCTTAATTAATGCTCCTCACCCCGCCCCTTGTCAGGAGGCAGACACATCAGCGTCGACAAGTGATATGCACCCCCCAAAAAGTGAAAATCACTTGTCCACACTAATGTGCCTTCCCCCTCACCGGGTGCATCTCAAAAATTCTTCTTTACACCTTATTTTTAAAATTGCAACCAATATCCATGTCTAAAATTATCCTTTTAATCATTCTAATCTGATTATATATATATATATATTCCTTCTAATCTAAATACAAAAAATAAAAGTTTTCTCCATACTCCACCCCTTCTTTCTCCAACCATTAGAATGAATAAGAGCTAGAGCATTTATGCAATGGCGGTGGTAAAGACGATGGTGATGGCCACCTCGGTGGCAACAAAATTGCCATTTTTTTTTTGTTTATTCTTTTTTTTTTTGTCAAAACACTTTGCTCAGACCTGTATGGACGAACATGGGCTCTCTTTTCAATTCTACATGGTTGAACAATTGTTTAGCCACGCAAGGGCCGAACAAAGGCCTTTGTTCAGCCATAAAATCTTGTTTCGTGAAAAAAATAATGAAAAAAATTGGATAAGCCGCTGTTTAGTGTGCACCTCTCCCTCTACCGTTGTCATTGTTGCCACACTGCTGTCCTTAGAGAGCTCTTCTTCCAGTCCTTTCAAAAGAAATTTTTGGGGTGTTATTAGGAGCTCTTGAAAAAGTAGCCTATGGAAAGCATACAGAGGTCTGTGTCAACACAGACAATTATTTTCTCAAAAAGAAAAGTGCGATGAAAACCACTAAAAATTAGGTGAGAACGAATCTTGTGAGAACTGTGAAAACGGCATCAGGGAGGGGACACATCAGTGCTGAAAAGTGAAAAGTGCCCCCCAAAATGTGCAAATCACTTTTTGGTACTGATGCGTCAGCCCCTCTTGTGCAGTTTTCACGGTTCTCACGAGATTTGTTCTCACATAATCCAAGCCCGATGAAAACCGACTGGATTTGTGCACCTCTGCAAACCGAAGGCGATCTTTGACACTGAATGCGACATTTGACAGCCGGTTTCAAAACCGGGCGGTCTCCGTAAATATAATATTCGAATGTGAAATTAATAATTTTCAGTCAATCTGTCGTAGTCGCCCTCCGTAATATCCTGTTTGCAAATGCCGACTATTCTTTCTAACCGACGGAGATGGTGGCGTCACACCTAACATAAAACCCGGCCATCCCCACCGGGGAAGACTCTTAGGGAGAGGGGAGAAGGATGGGCGTTACCTTGGCCATGGATACACTAAGTGAGCGAGCTGCTTTCATGAGAGAGTCTCTCCAGAAGGGCCAGACAATCACAGAAAACATGGTCGCCATTCTAGGCTCCTTTGATCACCGTCTCTCAGCTCTCGAGACCGCGATGCGTCCCACCCAGGTACGCTGATTACAATTGGGTTTCTGCTTTCTTCTTGTTCCTCTAACCTCTTTCTCATGAGCTGATAAGATCTAGCATTTTTTTTTTTTTTAATTTGAAAAAGTTGGAGTTTTGATCCTTATAGGGTTTTCATGTTCTTATATGTATATATTGAAAACTTTTGATTTTGATGATTTTTGTATGTTGGTATAATAGATAAGAACGCATTCTATTAGGGGAGCACATGAGAATATTGATAAGACGTTGAAGGCTGCGGAGGTTATATTGGCACAATTCGATCTTTCTCGCCAGGTTGGTCATTTGTTTGTCTTTTTTTTTGTTTTACATGTGTCCCTTCTTTTGATTTCTTTTTTTATTCTTTTCTTTTTAATTCGTGATACATCAACCTCCCATGCTATTTTTGTTTCAAGTTTGTTTAGGGAAAACTAAGTAAAATTTTGAAAAATATTGATTTTATTTAATCATTAGGTCATCTTCACGAGTTCATAAGATTTTTAGGAGAGAAGAGAATGTTAACTTCACAACAAGTGGAGAGACACATTTTGGGATGGTGCCGAAGACCTTACAGGGCGTTTGCCAAACCACCCACGTGTGTGGTTTTCTCTTGATTAACTCTTGCTCTCTTCCAATAATGGCAATTCCTTTTGGAGGGGACTGATGGCCTCCTCCTAATCCATAGGATTGAAACCTAAACCTTGGAGTGAAGACCCTCCTTAGTATCAAGCATGATCAAAAGGAAAAAATAAATCTAAGATTTTTCTCTCTCTTCTATATCTCTTGGACATCCCCTTCTTCATGGACTTTACCAATTGTCTTCCTCATCTTCAAATCCTAAATGAGAAGGAAAAAGGTTACACTGCAATTCAATGATTTGGTGTTACTAACAATAGAAGAATAAGAACTGTGAGTAATTTTGACATTGTATCTACCGGAACAACTGTGATAAGAAGAAAAAAGGGAGGACATACCAGTTATCTGATCAGATGCCCCTGAATCAATAATCCAGGAGCAACCCATGGTAGAGATAGAGACACTGTAGGCTGAAACTGAAGTACTTATATGGGCAAATGATGAAATAGTGCGGTACATGATGGCTTTAGTTGAGCCATAAAGTGTCTGAATGCCTCAATATCCACATAGGATAGACTCATACTATCAGTTGAAGGAACCGGTGTTAGCATTGCAGAGGATGATGAACTGATAAATTCAATTACTGAATGAGCATTGGAATTGCCATTACCAAATTGCTTGCCTCCTCTATTACTACCATAGCATCCCTCAGCTGTGGGTGATCATACAAGTCCAGGCAAGTGTCTTTGGTGCATCTTGTACCCCCACAATATTCACATTTTAGCTTATTTTTATCATCACCAATGGTCCCTAATCCACCACCTCCTTCTCTACCACAGGCACCACCTCGACCACCTCTCTTTGATGCAGTCTTGTAGATGCCAAGATTGATCTCTTTACTGTAGATGACCAGAAAATGGCATTGCGATGTCATTCCTCTCAATGTTAATAAGCATATACCTCCATGAGAGAGGGGGAAGGCTCCTTACTCAAGATTTGTATCCTGACCTATTCGTATTTTGAATTCAAACCAACCATTAGTTCAAACACTTTTTTTTTCTTCAACTAGTTTTCTATAACCAGCATGGTTTTAAAACTTGGACGATCTTGAGTTAGATTGTCCATAGGCGATCCAACTATCCAAGTCTAGGGGTAGGATCTTCAAGATCATCTAGATCGTTCGTGGATCGGTTTGATCCCAATTTGAGGCCGATCAAGGATCTGTAGTCGGATCGTTATGTTGGTAGGCTTTATGTTTGTTTAGATGATATTGTATAAATGTACATAGTTTTGTTTTCATTCATTAAATGTAATCTTATATTCTTATTGGTGTTTGTATAAGTGAAGTAGCAATCTTGAATTGATACAAGCCTTGTAGTAGTGCTTATACATTTATGATGCACTAAGCATGTTTATAATCATGGTTTTTCTCCTAATGTTTTCATAGAAACAATTCTAATAATATTTGGGATTTTATAGGATATTTCTTGGAATTTTAAAACAGGGGATAGTTTATGGATCGGACAATGCAAGCTTGATCCACCAATCGATCGGCAGATCCAGTTCACCAATCCAAGTTTTAAAACCATGATAACTAGAAACATCCTCAGGACACTTTGCCTGGAATGCTTGATAATGATGAATTTCTTCCCACAATCAACAAAGAGTAAAATAATTATGAGATTGTGACTTCTTTCCTTGTTTCAACTACCAAACACTTTGGTGATTTTCACATAATGAAATGGCTCTTAATAACTCTCTTTCAAACACATGGCTGCTTTAAACACCGTAAATATTCTGCTACCATAGTAACTCAAGGGTGATTTCCACATCAGCTCTTAATAGATGACTACTGACCTCCACAGGTCAAGTCCACACTTCCACATGAACTAACATAATCGAAGATCTTACAGAGATGGGTTTTCACACTGCCCAAGACTACTAGAACACTAACATATTACCTTAGTACACAAGAAAAAAGGCATCATGCCATATTTCATCATCAAACACCATTGCTGAACATCATCAACCCTACACAACCATCAAGAATCAAGACAAAAAAAAGAGAAGAAAACAGCATGGGGAAGTATATATACAAGGGAAATTTGTCACCGGTTCCTCAATCCTTCATCAAACTTGATGAAACTGCAATCAGTATATTTCTTTCGTTGAGATGAGCCATATACTTCCAATTTCCTTCATGAAACAACCCAATCACATGTGCCAAATATATTTTTGATTTTTTCACAAAAAAACTAGAAAATTTATCAGTACGTTTCAATTTTGAAAAAAAATGTTGCAATACTTAATAAATTGAGTACAACTAGTGTATGTGTGGATGTAGTTGTTAGCGGTAGTGTCACAACTAGATTTTTCTCTTTGTCACAACCATGTGGCACCTTGACCATCACCTATTAAGGCCAGTCTTACTATCATTTGAGCCCTTTTCGGACCCACCAACATGCCCCAAAAATCACTGACAAGGATTCTACTAAACAAGAGCACTGATGCGTCAAGCACCGCTTGACCAACCCACAAGCTCCTTCCTTACATCATCATGATGCTTGTCTCACCCGTAGGGTCTCTCATGTTAGCCAGCTCCGAACTGTACTAAGCCAAACACACGACTAGTTAGCCACCTAGGTAGGTACACACATTATGTCATCAAAGTGCTTCTCAAACGACCACAAAGCTCTTGACGTTCTGTAAGTAGCATTGAGGGCCCAACATGCCTACAACTTAAACTTGAGTTGCCGCTTGAGACCTTAAGCCCACCAATGCTCATGATACCTTATGAGGGCACCATGACATTCCTCACAAAACGTCGCCCCTCATCTTGCTTGACCAATAAAGTGATTTTCCTGTGCAAGGCCAAATACAGGTGATGTAGTACAAAGGGGAAGATATCAAAAATTGTTGTATAATAATTTTGCAAAGCCTTAAATAATTTAAATAAAAGATGCGGAAAAAAAAATCAAGAATTGAATTTTAGAACACAAATAGCCATGAAAGTTTAGAAATCAATAAATAGAATCAAAGAAAAAGAGTTAGAATGAATTAGAAGTGAAAATAAATAGAAAGGACCCAAAAGGGTATTTTTATAATTTTGGATAGAAAATCTGAAAATTATCAAAATGCCCATTTGATGTGTTAGGAAATTATGAAATTTTTATGGTCATTTCTGACATGTTTTAGGGTTCTGTAGTTAAAATTTTATTAAATTCAGACAAGAATTGATGTGTTAAATCATGAAATTCCATAAACTTGAAAGTGCTTTAATAGAGGTTTAAGAAGAAAAAGAAAAAGAAGAGAAATGAAAGAAAAAAAGAGGATAATAAGAAAATAAGAGAAAAGTAGAAAGAAAAAAAGATAAGAGAGATGCCTTGGAGAAAGAGGGAGGGAGAGATGGATACTCACAAGTACACTAG
>JAOXJP010227718.1:0-11250 GCA_025762735.1 Platanus orientalis | reverse complement strand
GTCTCTTTCCTCTTGCATTTCCATTTATTTTACTGTCACTTGTTAAGTAAATAGATGCACTTCTATTATCTATAAAATAAATAATACAAAAAAACTTTTGTTTCAAAATATACTCTAGTCAGTGAATCCCAATGGCTATATTTGTCATTGTTTAGAATGTCTTAGAAATGACTCTCGCATACCCAAAAAAATAATAAAATCATAGATGTACTTTTCTATTAATGTTCGTCAATTTTTTAGTCACAATACCTAGATTTATTTATTTATTTTATGAATAACTATATTTCCTTTTAACTAAAATTATACTGTTTTTGTAAGTTTCTGCTCTTGGAGAAGGCACATCTCTGGAAACCAAATTGGTGCTGACAAGTTTTGAAATAATAGAAGCATTTATTCTCTCCCTTTCATTAACTGATGTGTTATCTTTGTGCGCGTGCATGTGTGTGTGTGCATTTGTGTTCAATTATATTTTTAGGAAGTCATATTTTATCAGGTAGGATCTAACCCACTCAGCATTGTACCCATTTGTGACTTGATCCTAAGAGCTATGCCATTTCAAGGTGCTTGATCTCAAGACCTTCTTCATGTGAGGGGACTTGTTCCTAAGAGCTACCTTATATGAGAAGAAGTGCTTCTCTACTCAAGCTGCCAAGGGGTTGTTGCTCTTTTATCCTTGTGTGTGTATTTTCTGAATTACTATTGATTTGATGATTGTAGATGGATAAAATAAGGCAGGCATACAGTGAAGATTTATCCATTCTCCATGCAATTGTTTTCGAAAGGCTGCTAGATCTAAGGTTTGTTGATATAATACCTTTATTTCCATGGCTTATGGCAACCTTGTTTTCTATTGTATTCAAGATTATATTTTGAAGTGTAACTTTGGTTGTAGGCTAGAAGGGATTTTTTCAAGGTACTTAAGTGGTGCTTATGCATAATGGAAGGTTGGTTTGCTGATGCAAAGACCATGTCTCTTAATTTTTAGAGGTTGAAGAAAATCTGGCCAGAGGAGGCTCTGGCTAGTTGCCAGGTTGTCTTCACCATCCATAGCATTGTTGTCACCCGTGGGCTTGTCATTATTGTGGTTGCAGAACTTTAGGATATTATTATAATTTATGGTTATTCAATTTTAAGACATCTTTATTGTTTAATACAAGTGGTGAATTTCTATGCTATTTTCATCGTGTAATAGATGAAATTTTAATAATTGGTGTATTATCATAGCTTGATGATTATTGTCTATACAGCTTTTTAAAATGCCCATATAAAACAAAGTAGATATAACAAAAATTGATTAAATTCAATAGTAATTTCTTTTAACAATGTCCATATAGTTATTTGTGATGGAAAAATGCCCACAAAAACATTTATGACAGCTTAAAGGTGCCCTCTAGAAGATATTATTTGTAAGGGCAAAATACTCTGGCAAAATGTAAAAAAAAAACCTAACGAAAGGGAGGAAAACATTAACGTGTTATCGTAAAAAAGTTTATTTGTGAGGGAAAAAAAGTTTATTTGTGAGAGAAAAATACTTGGTAAATGGTACAACATATTAATGAGGGCTTAAATGGCCCTTGCAGAAGGCATTAGTTACGACGGCGCATAACCCTTGCAAATAGATTTCCTAAATAATAGATGAACAGTTGCAAGGGTACATGACCCTCGCAAATATTTTACTTGTCGCCTCCTTCCTCGTTTGGTATTTCATTTGTGATGACTGGTTTTCCTATTTCGGAAGGCCATATGCCTTCGCAAATATTAAACCATCACCTTTTTCATTGTTTGGTATTTTATTTGTGAGGGCTGGTTTTCTTATTTCCGATGGCTATATGCCCTCACCACTAGGAGTTTTTGCGAGAGCCTCTCACAAAAAAAACCTTTTAACAACCATCATTGTTGCGACGATCCATGACAGTAAAATACGGTCACAGATACGTATTTGTAACAACATTTACTTATTTGCGAGGGAAAAATGCCCTCATAAATAGACATTTTTCTGGTAGTGTTAACTTTCCTTGTGGAAGAAAGTAATATTTAACTTTAATCTTTGTAAAATAAGTTGTTACTTATTCTAACAAATTTTAAATTTTGGGAGCATCACACCAGCATTGATACCACAACTACATGGGTCTCACTTAAGAGATTACCATTTTTTTTCTGGTAATGTCCGTCCACACCTACAAGATTATTACCTACTACTTGAACAAAATCAATCAAATGATACTAAATCACATGTGCGTGTGCAAATGTGATATTATATATTGAATTTTTTTCTTACCCATCTGATTTTTAGTTGGCCTCCTCTTCAACCAAAGGCATGATTGTTTTGGTTGGTCCTTGTCAAGTTTGGTCCAGCCCCATGTATTTGTAATAAATAAAATGCATAATGCCTAAAATATATGTATTTTATTTTTATATATTATACTTATGTGTAAATGTAACTACATCCAATTTAGAGGTCAAATACAATGTCCTATAAGATTTACGGTTTATGTATTTTCTATTTATGTGGGAGGTTCTTTGATCAAATGTGGGAGGATTGGATCTGCTCCCCTTAACTAACGCTCCTCTCCACCCCCTGTCAGGGGGCGGGCACATCAGCCCCGAAACCCCCCTCCCCAAAACAAAAAAAAAGTGTAAATCACTTTTTGGCACTGTTGTACCCACCCCCTGATAAGAGACGGAGTGGAGTGTTTGTTAAGAGGAGCGAACAGAATCCTCCCTCCATTCAAATTGTGGTAATGCAAACTTTATACATTTTTTGAGGTGACAATGTCCACTAAAAATGATGTCCCCACCCAAAACACCTAAATATTTTCTTTAAACCCAATATCACATAAGGACATTCTTTGATGACAAAACTACCTTTAACACAAAGCACCATTCCTACTGCCACTGCTACCACCACCACTACCTTCATGCCGTCACTAACTACTACTACAACCAACCATTGTCATCATTATAAACCTCTACACCACTACTTTCAAAGGCCCCATACAAAAATTATGGTTGCTATCTAACGTAATCAAATAGCCGCTGAGACCATAAAGATTGTTATGGACATATAGTTTACTATAACTTAAAAACTACAAAAAATTCGTAAAATTATTGAGCTCATCTTTTGTCGATTTGACATGGATGTCCACTCTTATTCATAATAACTATTACAGTTTTCCTATGACTAAAAAACCATGCCCAGTTATGTCTATTCAAACTCTCCATATATATCATCAAACTTCGAAAATAATATTATATAATAATAAACACAAGTACATGGGTCTCACCTAAGGCTGGGACCCATGTATATCATTATTGAAACAGGTAGAATTTGATGTCTTTTGTTTTGTGCTGAAACAGGTAGAACTTACTTTTCCAAAGCCTTAAGAGTGTAATATTTATTTTCTTTTTTTGTTTTTGTGTTTAAGGTAGAATTTTCTTTGCCAAAGCCTTAGTCTCTGTCTGTTTCCATTCCTATCCCTTACTTTTCTAGGAATTGAAAAACAGCCTTCTAATGGATGGATTCGAAATGGAATCTAAATGACATACACATTCCACCCTTGTCTGTTAACACTCTAAGGTTGGAAAGAAAATAAATCAACATTTTCTCACTTCGATATTTGAATGTTAAGAATCTTCTTGGAAAATCAATGATTACAAAATACATAATGCTACGATTGTTATCTTTGTCTCCACATTTTTTATAGAAATATCAGGGAAAAAAAGAGCTATATGTGAGCATACGTATTGATAAAATAACCAAAATGGGATCAAATAAAGAAAAAAAAGACAAGACGAAATAAGATGGGATCTTTGTATCTTCCTCCTCATCTTCAATCTTTGGAGCCAAGTAAAACCTGACATAACCCAGATCTCAATCTCGTACTCGACTACAATAGGCAGATCTGAAGACATGCTGATGGTCACAATGCTCAACAGTAGCGTCGCCTTAGTAAATGAATTTATGTATCTTAGTGCAAATGTTAAAGACATTTGCTCCTAAAGACATGCTGATGCAATGAATTTTTGTATCTGATCTTGTCCATTGGCTTCCCATTGAGAATATTATCACGAATAACCCCACTTTGAATCCAAGATGTTTGAGAAACATAGGCAATGCACCCATATACATCAACCTACACATAAGCAACAAAAAAATTAAGATTTCTACAATTAGATTATATGAAGACATGAATAAACTTTTTATAAATAAGAGAAGACTTTGAGACACACAAATCCAGAGACTTTGGGTATTTCCCAAAGCATGGAATACAAGAGTGACGATTTCCCTGCACCTAAAAACCAACCAAACAACAATCTTTTGCCCCCTTTTTACTTCTCAATCTACACCTCTTTAGTGATGGAAGAGTTGTTTCAGGTTCCCAACTGAATACACCAGCATGAATTCTAGCACTGTTCTCCAGAATCTATACCTCGGTTCTTTTGACATCCTTATCATTGAGCTCATCATCCATAAAAAAATGCATCTAGATGGTCCAATGAGACCTTCACCTGAATCATTATAGAAAGAGCCTCAGGAATCATTCCCACAGGCTCTGCCATGCTTCGCAATGTTGCAAGGATTGTGAAAATGAAGCATGTATAGTGTTTGAAAAACAGAGGAATGCTTCACTTGAGCCTAGTGATAAATGTATGGCTGTTGTGTTGGCTGCTTAGGGGAAAGAGAACATGCTTAGGAAGGGAAGGGCATTGGACCTTCTGATAGACTTGAAAAGATATTATTATGGTTGGCAAAGAAGTATTTGAGATTCAGGTGGGATGGTTTCATAGGTGTAGTTGGTGAGGTACAACTTGTTTCGAGAGATGTAGAGGAAATCAAATGTAAAATACCTACTTTATAGTTTCATGATGAGCTTTATTCCTTTCAATCATCAGTATTAAAGGTAGCAACCACTGTATAATCTTGATATGAGGAGACTTGGTGTATGTGCAAGGAATGAGGATCTTAAATGGGTCTTGTTTTGGATCTGCCCTCCTTCTTGTAAAAGTCTCCTGTGTGCAAGGAATGAAGATCTTAGATGGGTCTTGATTTGGATTTGCCCCCCTTGTAAAAATCTCTTGATTGAAGTAGGGCGGTAATCATCCAGATTCCAAACTTTCCATGGATTCATGTTTTGAAGGCAGGAAAAAAAAAGAAAAAGAATGCAGTACATTAATGGTTTTGAATAAGGGAACAACTTTATTTTATTTTCTGGATGACATAGAAGATTTTTTTGGTGGGAGTCATCATCACACAGTTGGTATTTTCAACCCCTACAAATGACATGTTTCCTTATGGTAGAAAGAGATTCCAACTTCTAAACCTCTGCATAGGCATGTATCCAAACTCATGCTTTCTCATACAGGCAAACAGTTTTAAATGTGAACAAAATTGTGCTATTCTTGAATAAATTTGAGTGCTATGAAAACCAATTCTTACATATGTAATGAGGTGATAGCCATCATCTTTGGACCTCTATCAAAGTGGTAGGCTAGTGGGCTCCCATCCAAGCACACTGCAGCATTTTGAACATGGGAAGTTCTTAATGCAACATAATCATTTTAACATTACAATAATGAGAAAAGAAAAGCGAATTGAATTGGGTATAAGTTTCCAACTTCTTATGGTTTTTGCCTAGAGCTTCCTTGACATTGCTTCTAATTGATCCAAGTTTCTTTGCGACAGTTCATATATGATTTGAATCTTTAAGTAGTGAAAGGAAACAACTATGAATGATAACATAAATTATTTCACTTTATCAAAATCTAAGATGACTTAATTTCTAATTTTAGTTAATAAATCAATGACTTTGAATATTATACTCACTGTCTAAGAGTCTCCAAAGTGAACATCTCAGTCACATAATGGATGTACCCTCTTGCATAAGAACAATTATATATATAAGTGTCAATAATTGAATCCTTTTTAGTACATGCCACTACTCACCAAAACAAATAAAGAAATTTTTGTGTAAGTAGAGCACCTATAGTTTAATACCTGAGGATTTGGATGAAGCTCTCCACCCAATAATTTATTCTAATGCATTCAACACAATCTGATAATGTAAAGACAAAATAGACTATATATATAGTTATATATTATGGTTCGTGCAAGTAGTCAAATTAGCATTACCTGTAGACATAACCTAGCAGAGAATTACATAGTTCTAACATAAATATATAGCTCAACTGTCCAAGAAAGAACCTATTGACATAACCTAAATCACTACATGACAAAGTGTCCCAAGCTGACAAAAAACAACCCAACAACATAATCCAAATTCCTACATCCAAGTAATCAAATATGTCAAGACAACTATTGTTACACATAGCCAAATGACAACGTCTTTTTCACCACTAAAATAAAAATATATTCGTCCCCTTCTCCGGTCTTCATCGGCATCAACATCGGTACCATGATCCATATGCTGTTGGAATTCCTCAAGTTTGTCTAACCAAATAAATGAGTAGTCATGGTCCTGCAACAAGTTAATTGAAGTAGTAAGAATGATTAAATCTGAAATAAAATGTTAAACAACTATATTCACACATCCAAATATGTCCATTACATACCTTCTATTCCGGGCATCTGTAAAAATATCTCCAAGGATTTTGTTTTGCTTTAGCTTGCTTGAATACTATATATCTCTTACCACAAAGACATGGTATCTTTGTAGGAATTGGTTTGACATTGGTCATTATTTTTAGAGACAAAATATGGACCTGCACAAGTTGGAGGAAAGTTTCTTGTTAGTAATATAACATCTAGAAACACAAAAATGAACAGATTGGTACTATGGGCTAAGATAATACCAAACAAATGTTTTTGTTAGTGACATCACTCCACATCTAGGTATGATTAGATAGATACCAAAAAGTGATCATTTTTTCCCATAAAAAAAGGCTGACATGGATCCACTAAGTCGAAACTAAGACATATGCATACATACACCATATGCCAACCTTCCAAGAAAGATTATGTACATCTAACCCAAAAAAGTTATTGTCAATAGGTGGAAAACCTATTGACAACCTGTAGTCAGGATTCTCCACATCATCCTCCGTCTGCCATTAACATCATAAGTCATAAATGCCTTAGCATTAGAGGGATTCTTTAGAAGATACTCAAACACAAATTCCATGCTAGCTTGCTCCATTCCATCAACACCCTCAACTGCATTCAACAAGCTAGATGGACTGATGTAGTCTGTAGGATGGTCTCTAATGGTAGCTGCTACATCACCAATTTTATCTACCATGAACAACTTAACATTGTTGAATGCATCACGGCCTCGCTTTCAGTCACGAGGCTGTGTTTTGCCACTACTACTACCCACTATAGGTTTTACTGGGTTGGTATTATGTTGACCTAGAGTTTGCAGACTTGGACTTTGGTCATTAGCCGTGTTATTATAAGTCATGGATGGATGAATGCCATCTACCCCAAAACCATCAAAAGTGGGTTAGTAAGGTGAGATTGTTTCTTTAAACGTGACACTCTCATCATTTCTACGTTGTCTCATTTCACGGCTAGTATCTGTAAATTGTCTAGTAGCATGCTTTTCACCAAAAACCTTAACCATTAATTTATACAAGGGACAAGATTTATCGTTGTAACGTTTCATCTCTGGGTGAGCCTAATGCACACAATAATTCATAATTAGTAGTGGATCTCATCAATTATATGGTAATAACAACTCCAGATAAACAAATAAATGAGCTTTGTAAATCATTCATACCGCAGGAAAAGGCTCCCATACTTCTTCGATGACTTTGATTCTCTTGGTAATGTTATTCCACCCAAACCCACTTTTCTTAAGCAACCCATGATTGCTTTATATCTTTCTTAAGAGTTTTAACTCAATTCAAGACATTATCCTTTGACCTTAACTCATTGAACTCTAGGTTGACTTCTCGTGACACCGCATTGTACTGAAACCGCATTGTACGCGGTATCCTTAAACCCATTGGGGACTCTGTGCCCATAAATACCTTCTTGCAACAATACATCAAGTAGGCATTTGTCCATTTCTAGCTTCCATAGTTTATTCCTACAACTATCATCACCAACTTGTGGTGTTTGAGAAGAAGAATCCATTATCTATGTAAGTCAGAACATTATAATGCATATAAAGATAAATTTAGTTAGTATTTGCATATAAAAGTCCATAACATGAGGCGGATAATTCCATAACACAAAACATTTTGATTCTAACAGAAATATAGACATCTGCATTATGGTCCAAACTACAATATAGTAGAGTTTAACTTAAGATAAATATATACACAATTGGAATAGAGTTTTTTAAGACATTAGGGTTCGAGTACAAGAGTATATTCTACGCATGTTCAAAGTCTCTTCACATATCTTTTATAATTCTTTCTCGGATGCTGTGACCTGCTCTACCTTTTACAGTTCTAGATGCAGGTGGTGCGTTCACTTCCTTGACAGTTGAAGGACCTGCCTCTAGTTCCACATCCGCATCCTCAAGACACTTATCATAAGGCATGTAACGTTTTATATGGTTGTGTACACAACATGTAATAAATATTTGTTTCTGCTTCTCGAATGAGTACATAGGTTCTTCGTATATTATACCAAACCTTTTTTTTAAGAACTCTGAATGTACGTTCAATTATATTGTGATAAAAGGAATGCCTATGATTAAACAACTTTCTCGCATTGGATGGGCGACGCCCTTGAAATTCGTTCAGGTGATATAGTGTATTCTGATACAGAGTTATGAAGTGACGCATCAATGGATAACCAACATCTACAAGATAATACTTTCATGCATAAAGAAATAGTTACCATATTATGTGTTAATGTGTAACTTTAGCATATGCAAGAAGTAAATAGCATTGTAGTATATCTACCTTCAGGGTAGGAAATTTTGTGAGCCCCCTCAAGGGGATCAATTAGGATTTGTGAATCCGAAGCTGATCCCTCCCAGCCTGTAAGGACATAATTTCAAGTCAAAGTCACAAGACGCTAATATGTTTTATGTTGGATGATGTTTACTACCTCAAAACCTTGGTCATATTCGGCCTTAACTTTTGTAGGGACATGTGTCCCATCAATTGCACCGATGCAATCCTATATGATGTGATTAAGTCAATAAGAATTAAGATAAATGTTTATTGATTAGTTGAGGTTTATTTGCTAATTTGTTATGGGTTTTATATTTGGGTACATTACCTTGAAGTATGGTATAAACCTACGATTCTCACTGATATATGTAGGAATCTCTAACGTTGGTGGCTTGATGAAGTAATCTTCCATATCTATGACTGCTTTCAAGACTTTGCTAAAGTATCTATCCACCGTTTCCCTAGAACGTTCAACGTATGCTTTGAGATTACAAACCCTTTCATTGTGTGCTAATATATGGAGGAAAATTGTAACTTGTTCCTCAATTGTATAATGGATGGTGTCTTCCAAGCTTCCACGTCTTCTAAATTCATCAACAATTCGATGAAAATAGTTGACATTCATTCTAAGGAGGTTGTGACAATGCTCATATGATGAGGCAATTCTTTTGATAAACTTACGATTAGTAAGGTAAGTGTTTTCCCTAGGTCCTTTATCAATGTAGTTGTTATAATACGCAGTTGCAGCAATTGAAGTTATAGCACCGCAATGACACAAACTGCACCTACCACATTGATCATTTCTTCCTTCGAATTGTAGTTGTTGGCATTGTCAGAGTCCATATGGAGGTAGTTAAAATCTAACATAGGTTTGAATTTTATTAGCATACATACTATAAGTTGAGATGCCAATAAACTTAAACCCAGACCTATAGTGTATCTCAATTGATATGCATCCAATAAAGTACTTGTGTTTATATTATGTCCTATACAAGAACAAAGATTTGAGTTCCTATCTACAAAGAAAAAATGATAACTCATGAAGCTTCTGATACAAATTCACAATGTCATGTATAATTCTAGATTAGGGTTCCCCACCCCAACTTTGTCAACCTCAACACCATTTGGTGACTATAATGGAAAAATGATGAACTTAATCATCTACAACAGTAAAAACAATTAAAACAAACTATATAATCCAGAATTCCGAAACACAAAGAAGAGACAAAATAGTTAAATTCCTTGAGCCAACATCATATCACAAATTTTAGAGTATTTGCCAAATTTAATAAAGTAAATATGTATGTCATCTCAATCTACCCATAGCCTATTGCATGACCATCTTTATGGGGAAAAATGCATATCCACCTAATGTGTTTTCTGTAAATTTTTCTAAAACCCAATAACAACTTTCTCCTTCAGTAAGAATGTATATGCATCACCTCTAGTGGCATTTGAGCATCAACGCCATCCAAATCACAAAGATTGTTGTCCTTAATAACCTTAAGTTAGAAACATATTAGACAATCAATAGGTGAGGAAACTTTATAGATGAGTACACGAATGATACACAAAGTTGCCAATGCGATGCATGGATGTTTGATTAGCATCTGTAGTGTTCACTTGATGAGAGTAACAAAATCAGGTGCATCATTTCATTATTCTTCTACTAGAATTAATGACAACAGAACCATAAAAAAAATCCAATAGAAGCAAACAAACTGACAGAAAAATGAAGACTATAAAATTTAAAACCCCAAAGAAACAAAGTAACAAACAAAATAATAAAAACCCAAAACAATCAAATTAAAAAAAGGGAAAATGAGAGAACAAAATACCTGAGAAAACCCTAACCGAGTCAACATCGTCCCTATATCTTCTACCAACTTCCTCAACGAAAATACAACAAAATTCGTCAAAACTCCTAATAGCCATTCATTATAATCCATTAATGTCACCAAAAAACAAAAAAAGGTGACTGATAATCCAAACTCAGTAATATCATAACCGTACTTAATTAACTAGGTAAGAGCATAGTCAGATAAACCGATCAACCAGTCGGTAGCTTAGCTTTAAAAAAGAAAAAAAGAAAAAAAAACAAAAACCCCAAAGAATGGAGATGCAGGGACGTCTCCCTCCCACTCACCTTTGATCTATTAACTTCCTCTCTCTAACCATTGAGCAGGAAGAGGGAAAGAGGATGAACATGGGAAGAACCGGAGCATGCATGAACTCCTAGATTGTCGTTAATGGTGATTACTTACACAGGAAAACCCAAAAAAAAAAACCTGAGCGTGCATGAACTCCTAGATCGTCGTTAATGGCGGTTACTTATACATGAAAACTATGATTCTCATTGAGCATGCTTAACGTCTTCAATTG
>JAOXJP010227717.1:0-11250 GCA_025762735.1 Platanus orientalis | reverse complement strand
CATTTCTAAATGGAATACTTCAAGAAGAAGTATATGTTGAACAACCTGAGGGATTCAAAGATCCTCACATGCCAAATCATGTATATAGGTTGAAGAAAGCACTATATGGGCTGAAACAAACACCAAGAGTTTGGTACGACAAACTGACCAAGTTTCTAGTGGATCATCAATTTGTCAGAGGGAGTATTGACAAAACACTCTCTATTAAGAAAAAGGATGGTCACATACTCATTACATAAATCTATGTGGATGACATCATCTTTAGGTCTATATGTAAAGAGTTATCACATGAGTTTGCCCATACGATGAAATCCAAATTTGAAATGAGTATGGAGGGAGAAATACAATTTTTCTTGGGATTATAGATCAAGTAAACATCAGATGGAATATTTTTAAACCAATCCAAGTTTGCCAATGATATAGTGTCCAAATTTGGACTTTTGGAGTCCAAACCGGTTGATACTCCAATTAGTACTAGCGAGAAAATTAATAAGGATCTCGATGGAGTCAATGTTGATTCTACAGAGTATAGGAGTATCACAGGGAGTCTGTATATTGAACAACAAGTAGACCCGACATTGCCTTTAATGTAGGTGCCTGTGCAAGGTATCAGGCAGCACCAATGTAATTGCATCTGAAAGTGGCCAAGAGAGTAATTCAATATGTCTATGGGACAATCAACTTTGGCCTCTAGTACCCATTTAATACCACATCAGTATTAGCAGGCTTTTCAAATGTTGATTTGGCCAACAATGTTGACAATCGTAAAAGCACAAGTGGTGGATGATTTTACATAGAAAATTATCTTGTCTTGTGGCACAGTCAAAAGTAAAATTCCATATCACTATCCACAGCCGAGGGGGAATATATTATCTCAGGAAGCAGATGCACACAAATGCTATGGATGAAGCAGATACTTACGGGTTATGAGCTGTCTCAATCTATGATGAACCTGTTCATCAACAACTCAAGTGCAATCCAAAATTTTAAAAATCCAGTCCAACACTCTAGAACTAAACATATAGATATTCATCACCATTTCATTTGTGAATTGGTTGAAGAGAAAATAATATCTTTAGAGCAAGTATTGATTGAGGAACAACTGTCAAATATCCTCACAAAGGCCTTGGACACAAAAAGGTTTGAATATCTTCGAGGCTCAATTGGGATGTGTTTTATGTAAAGTCACATCCATAAAACTCCCTAAAATAAATTTATTTATATATTGAGGGATATTTGAGGTATAATCTACAAGAAAAAATGACAATTTGAATTTCCCAAAAAGATTTCCTTTTGGATCGATCCAAATGGTCGAGACGTGCCAAAAATGAACTATTTCTCGTTATAAAAAGGGGGAAAAGCTCCTAGTTTGATCCAAGATCAATCTAGGATCAATCCAAGCCGAATCTCCTCCTCCCCTATGACCATTGTCATGCATTTTTTGAATCCTCCAAGACAAGACCATGTCAAAATGTGATTTGAGGAAAGCTCTTGTGTGTGAGAAAGAGCAGGTCAAGCACCCCAGAACGTCATCCTCCAACTATGGATCGCTAAGGGACTCCACGATATTCTACAACTATAAGAACTTCTTCTCAAAGAAGTGGATCTTTGTGGAGAGGTACGTGAATCAAACCACATTATGGGACTTCACCATTGCCACACAAGTTACCCATGATGGGTGGAAGCAACTCACCATCATTAAAGTAGGTGTTCAACAAGAGGCGGTGCACATCTTCTTGGCCAACATACACAATACCAACTACACTCAACTCTCATTTGAAACAGAGGTCTATGGACATGTCATGTTGATCAATCCGGACCGGGTCTCTATGCTTTTGGGGATTGCTCGCCCCTCTACCGATGCGGTCATATTTTCAAACATGGGGATTGACAAAGCCCATATTTTAGAGGTTTTTTAGAGAGAGGGGAGCACATGGTTTGGGAAACTCTCCACCAGAGAGTGTGTCATGCTAACAAGGTTTTTGAACATAATTCTAGTTCATAACCTTTTGCCAACAACCCACAAGACTGACATGACCGATGACATGGTCCATTTGGTCACAAGCCTAATGGAGACAAAGGCATTTGTTGTCCCAGCCATCATATGCTATGTCATATTGAATGCATCAATAGACCTTGGCACCAAGAGGAGGTTGCCATATGGGGTGATGATCACCTAGCTACTAGAGCAGTGCGGAGTGACTTTTCTTTGAGATGCAGTGATCCTTCCACAAGGACTTCCTATTGATGATGGCACAATCCATTGGATGTTGAATGAAGGAGGAGTAAAGCAAAGAGTTGAGCCCCAACACTCTTAGTGACTCTACCACCTACGCTATCGGCCCTGATCTGAGATATTCATAGTGATTTCAGGCACATTCTCAGATGTTTTAACCTCTTTGGGAAGAAGGTAGAAAGCATGGATCAGAGACTTATCCACATCGAGGGAATTGTTGATCCCTCTCGTGCCCCAGCTCCCTGACTCATCCTGGATATGCTTTCTAGTGATGAGGACGAGGACGACGATAAGGATAGCGATGAGGATGCATAGACCTCTTATAGTTTTTAGTGTTTGATAAATTTTGATGTATTCTCTATTATTTCTTTAATCAAAACTTGTAAATCTTTTGGGAATTAATGGAAATATGTGTAAACTGCATTTTATGACAATCTATTTTTGTTATGGCATATAATATCTCAATATTTATGTCGTATCCTATGGTATGCATTTCATATAAGCTCGTTGGTTTCCATGACAAAAAGGGGAAGAAGTTGAAAATTATTTGAAAATTTTGAAAATTAAAGGCAATTTTTGAACTAAAAATTGGGATATCATACTCAAGGGGAGTAAAAATGAATTGCAAAAGTTAGGGGGAGCAAAACATAAAGATTAATAAAACTTTACATGACAATTAATACCATTAATCTAAGAAATGATCAAGTGAAACAACTTAAGGCTATTTGTGCTCAACTCATAATCACTTGCACTTATGCTCATTCACGATACATGTCACTTCACTCCATGGGTATATGCATTTCATCATATTCATATCCAATCATATGCTTTTTTATGTGCTTATTGTAATTTATCATTTGATTGAACTAATCTTGGTTTGAGAAATGTATACTTTTGTCAAATGAGTTTTAGGGACTTAAAGCTAAAGCACATTGCAAATAAAGAGTAATCAATGAAAAGTCGAGCACGTATCAAGGGGGAGAGTCAAAGAAATTTATCGAAGATATATAGCTAGAGTTGGAGTCCATGTAATAATTATAATATTCATTTTGTACTTTGTTTTCATGTATTTTAAGTTTTGTCATGGAATTCCCAAAGGGAGAGATTGTAAATGTAATGTGTTGTAAATTCTATGAATTGTAAAATACATGTATTATATAGACTAGGACATAAGTGAAGTCATGTTAGAGTCTAGGTAGGTCTTGGTCTCAAACTTCATGAAGAACAACCTCAAGACACCAAAAAAAACTCAAGGAAAGCAAACTTGGAGCATACAAGTCATCCTGAAGGATTCACAACTCACTCCGAGCTCACATAAGGTAAATCATGTGAAGTGATGTACTCAAAGTGAATCAAGGGTCCAAATAGGAGTTTCAAAGGTCTACCGACCTTCCCGGACCATGAAGGGATGATCTCGAGGTCTTTGTAGCCTTTTCCAAGGATTTTGAAGGCTTTATAGGGCATTTGGATTGAACCAAACATCCTAGTTCGATCTAAATAATTTGGATCAATCTAGGATCGAATCAGCAACACTCTCTGGTTGTAGGTTCTGAGTGTTTTTTGCATTTGGATCAATCCAGGATCCATTCAAAGTTGTGAAAATATAGTATAATGGTTAGATCTTTAAAAAAATTATTTAAAATCAATGACCCATATTATTTGAACGTTGGGGAATGTTCTAATCTAATGGACACAAGTAATTTTGGTCCATTATAAAAGGGATTGAGCTCCAAATGAGTAAGGTAATGATTCTTGATAAATCTTCATGTTTTGAAAATTCTCTTGCTCATTTTGGTAGATCTTGAGAGATTTAGTTCTCTAAATCTTTAAAAAATCTCTCTCTATGCTTATATAGGAAAATCCATACTCAAGACCATTCTCTTGCCACCTCATTATTCTTGCTAAGGCACATCTTCAGGAGGTATGTTATAAAGGATTGTCCAAATGGAAACCCAAGTGAAGAAAGTGTGGGATTGTGTCACATCTTGCTTAAGGAGGAGCAACCCATATGAATTGTCTCTACAAGCTTGAAGATCCATCAAGGAAGATTTGAGGATTAATAGTCACATCTTGCTCAAGAAGGAGCAACCCCAACGTGCATGCAAAAAAACATCAACCTTCAAGAGGTAATATTTATCTTTAACTTTTATTTACATTATTAAGACCTCTCTCACTAGAGATATTGGGAGAATTGGCACTACCGCTAGAGACATTGGTAGTGTAGACTCTTTGCTCTTTCGCCGGAGACACCGGAACAGTAGACCATAGATCACACCCACCGGAGACATTGAGTGTAGCTTGCTTGACAAGAAGACTAGACTTTTGTTTAATTTTAGCCTTGATTGTAATATATTCAATCTTAATAAAATTATATAGCTCGGTGGGAAGCTTTTGAGAGGATATAAGCCGTTGTGCCGAACCACTATACATCTTATGTATATTGTGATTGCTTATGGTTTGCCCCTGCATTTATCATTTAAATTGTCAGGCATTGCACATATTGATATAACCTCACATGCAATACAATTGAACATATTCATATTCATGTGCACAATTCAATTGTAATCAAACACCATGACCAAGTTAATTAATTAAACAACACTTGGGGTAATCTAAAAAGAATTTTAAAATATCCTATTCACCCCCTTTAGGATCAGTATTGGAATTTCACCATTGAGTTCTAGGGGACTTCTAACCCAGTTGTTGCAGAAGGCTAGTTGATGCAATTAGAGAATTTTTTTGAGATTATGGATTATAATGTGAGGCAGAGGGCTTCATTCACCACATTTATGTTGAAGGGCGAGGCAGAACATTGGTGGAGATCGATCTGTGGTACTTTACAGGCTGAGGATGACGAGCCCATTACTTAGGACATCTTTTAGTGGGAATTCTAGGATAATTACTTTCTAGAGAGTATTCGCGAAGCCAAGAAAGCTGAGTTAATGGCTTTTGAGCAGGTTTGTCTAACGGTCTTGCAATATAAGGACAAGTTTATGGAGTTGATGCAGTATGCACCACATATTGCTAGAGACGAGGCTTGCAAAGCTAGAAAATTCCAGAAAGGCACCCAAACATCCGTGCTAAGATGGCTAATGTCATATCGGGGACTTTAACTGAGGTGATCAATATGGCAATGTTGATTGAACAAGAGTGTGATGAAATTCAACAATGGAGATACAACAATAAAAAGAAATCCAACACTGAAATTGCTTGGAAAAGTGATGACAGTGATGGGAACAAAGCATTTAAGAAGAAGCCAATTGCTAGAGTTGTATCCAAGCCATAGTCTTTCAGGGAACCAGTCCTCATTGTGGGAGACTACATCTAGGTGTGTGCTACTTAGAGATTGGAGCTTGCTTCAGATGTGGGAAGACAAGTCATTGCACTCGTGACTGCCCTGAGCAACCAGAGGTTACTGGATCTACAACTATAGAAAGAAAGTCCCGACCACAGGTTCAAGGTAAGGTCTTTACATTGACTGAGAGAGATGCAGAGGAAGCAACCAACATTGTGGTGACAGGTATCATTCGATTTCTCAATTGTGATGCTAAAGTATTGATAGATCTCGGTTCCACACATTCCTTTATTGCTACTTGTTTTGTTGCATTCTTTGATATTTCTCTTAATACATTAGAGTATGAGTTATTTGTTTCAATTCCACTTGGGAAGTCAGTGATAGCTAATTTAGTGTTCAAGTCTTGTGTGCTGAAAATAGAGGATAGTGAGATGCTAGCTGATTTGATTCTATTGGAGTTGGGAGACTTTGATATTATTTTGGGTATGGATTGGTTAGCTGCACATTATGCTAATGTGGATTGTTTCAACAAGGGAGTTTCTTTCAAGTGTCCTGATCAACCTGTGGTTATATTTAAGGGAACAAGAAAGTTTCCTAGATTTATTTCTGCATTACGAGTTGAGAGGTTAATGAAGAAGGGAAACGTAGGCTACTTGGCTTACATTGTTGAAGACAAGAAAGAGAAAATGAAGCTGTAAGATATTTCTATTGTCTGAGACTTTGGGGATGTATTTCCTGATGAGATTCCAGGCTTACCACCGGATAGGGACATCAACTTTACTATTGAGTTAGCACTTAAACTGAACCCATTTCGATGCCACCTTATCGAATGGCACTTGTAGAGTTGAAAGAACTCAAGACATAGTTGCAAGAGCTAATCGACAGAGGATTTGTGCATCCTAGTGTTTTTCCTTGGGGTGCACTAGTTCTCTTCGTGAAGAAATAGGATAGAACCATGAGACTTTGCATCGATTACCAATAGTTGAACAAGGTTACCATCAAGAATAAGTATCAATTACCGAGGATTGATGATCTCTTTGATCAACTTCAAGGTGAAAAAGTATTCTTGAAGATAGACTTGAGATTCAGTACCACCAGCTAAAGACCAATGATGATGATATATCGAAGGCAACATTCTATACCAGATATGGTCACTATGAGTTTTTGGTCATATCGATTGGGCTTACTAATGCACCGATACCATTCATGGATTTAATGTAGAGAGCTTTTAAGTAGTATTTAGATTAGTTTGTCATTGTTTTCATTGATGATATTTTGATTTATTCCAAAACTGATAAAGAGCATGAAGGTCACGTAAGGATTGCATTAAAAGTGTTGAGAGATCACAAACTATATGCGAAACTTAGTAAGTGCGAATTCTAGTTGTATCATGTTATTTTTTTAGGTCATGTAGTGTCTAAGGATGGTATCTATGTGGATCCTAAGAAGGTTAAAGTTGTGGTTGATTGGCCAAGGCTGACTACTGTGTCTGAAGTTCACAGTTTTTATGGGATTGGTTCGTTATTACCAAAGATTCATTGAAGGATTTTTCAAGATTGTTGGTCTGTTGACTGAGTTAACCAAGAAAAACAAGAGGTTTGAGTGGAATGAAAACTATGAATCCAGTTTTCAGGAATTAAAGGATTGGTTGGTTTCTACACCGATTCTTACTCTACCTACAGGGTTAGAAGGTTTTATCATATATAGTGATGCTTCAAGAAAAAGTTTATGTTGTGTTTTGATGCAAAAGGGAAACTATCCTACACATGATCTAGAGTTGGCAGTAGTAGTGTTTTCCTTGAAGATATTGAGACATTATCTATATGGTGTTGCATGTGAGATCTACACTGATCACAAGAGTCTAAAGTATTTATTCTCTCAGAAAGATCTTAACTTGAGGCAACACAGATGGTTAGAGTTGATTAAGGACTATGATTGCAAGTTACCATCCGGGTAAAGCAAATGTTGTGGCTGATGCTTTGAGTCACAAGAATGCTAATGATTTGGCATGTTTGATGGCTCAACTTCAGGTACAACCAGTTTGTTTAATAAAAAATAGACAGTCTCAGCTAAGAATTCTTTGTTCATAGGAAAATCAAATTTAGAGAGGAGAATACATTCTCTAATACCGAGATCATCCCACAAGTTTCCGCAATGGGGAAAAAGACAAGCTATCCAATTCATCAATTGGTCGTGGGTTTTGGGCCAACATTTTACAAAGTTATTGTTGTTCTATATTGACTAGGTCAGATTTTCTTTGGACAATAACAAGTTTTCAGAACTATACAGTGGATATTGTGAAGATATTGATCTAGGAAAAAAAGAAAAGAAAGCATGCCCTAAAAAGAGTTTATCGTCAATAGAAGAAAGTACTTGGGTGGAGAACTCTGAGCTACTCGCATGATTTTCCAACTGAGAAGCCAAAAGATCAAAGGAGAAAGCCCTCAGAAAAGACGACTTGGTGCTGGACGCCATGAACAAAGAAGCTTCAAACAACGAAAAAGAAAGAAGTGATAATGACAATCTTCAAAAAGGAAGAAAACTTTATAAAGAAGGAAAGCAAGAATCAAGGAAAATCCATCGAAAATAGGAGTAAAGAAGCAAAATGACTCAGGACTCAGCAGGGAAAAGGCACGTGGAATGGAGCAGTCAAAGAAAAGATGGAACTTCACTTCAAATTCTTTCGAATTCAAAATGATGGGGGGCATTGTTTACACCATAAATTTACTACCATGATATATGGCAAAAAATGGGCCACGTGGATAGAGATTAGTAAAGGCGGTTACAGGGATAATGATTTAAAAGATGTTGTTATAGATAGATTTGAAATTTGAAAGAAGAATAGGTGGAAGAGAAAGGGGAAAGAAGAAGTTATGGAACAGTTACCAAACCTATGAAAGAAAAGAAACCAGAGAATGACACATGTACGAAAGCCTGTAATCAAATTAGAACTCTATAAATAAGAGTTCGAGGATTAGAAGAAGGGTCGCACACCAGAACAACTAACTTACTAACATCCAAAACTCATATTGTACTCAGTCTACTTTTATTACCAATCATCTTGTAAATTTCTGTTATCAATAGAAATATGTGTTTCATTCAATGGCTTTTTATCAATGGTTTATGTTCATTTTCATCACATAGAACTGGCTTTGTAACTTTTTACGTTACATGATTGGAAATACTCTTGCGGTAAGTTCATCTTATATCTGTTTGTTCATACTTAGTTAATCATCATTTACTTTTCTAAGCTTTAATGTAATGGTAAAAATTCATTGATTTCAAGGCAAGAAAAGAGCTCATAGAGAGAAGAACCCTCTCCCTCGAAATTGCCTGATAAAAATAAGAGTGGCCAAACGAACCTATTGGAAGAAGTGCAGATTGCAAATTCTTCCATACATTCTGTTTGATTTGGTGCTTGGGTAATACAGTAGACTTATTTGTGTCCACGAGGCATTGGTACGCCTACATTCGCTATCTGCTAAAAATTTAAGTCAACAATATCCTTAATTTCTTCATGAGAAAAATAACATATATAATGGTGCATTGGAATCGGCTCTTGCACATAGAGCATCTTAGGGCTTTATATTGCCTTATAAACAAAAGGCAAAACAAGACTAGGTGGGAAAGAATTGATTCCATCATTGTTTCTCTTTTATAGTGATTTACCAATTCAGTATCACACGTTGCTTGACAAAGGGTGTGGGGTTAACATTAAACCCTTTTCATTCTCATTTGAACAAAACCCCCCTCCTGGATCTCCAACAACTCGATTCCTCCTCCACTAAACTTGGTTGGCATTCGGTGCCACTCCTTAAAAAACGCCTAAGATCCACCCTTAATCAGGGACGGACACATCAGTGCCGAAAAAGTTATTTACACTTTTGGGTGGGGGTTCTTTACACTTTTTGGTGCTGATGTGTCCTCCCCTATGCCATTCGGACCTTGTTCGTTGATGCTGCATTCATGTTAAATCCTGAGAGAACATGAGGGATGCCTCTTAGTTATAATTCGAGTGCACCTCCTGTTCCGTTGTCTTGAAGGCCAAAAGTCTGTTACATTTTTTTGGGTGGGCTATCATTGGACAGCCCACTTCATTAACTTTGGGATTAGTAAATACTTCAAGGGGCTAAATTTTAAGTTCCTACTTTATAGGTCAAAGTCCTCATTGTGTCGTGGTTCCAAATTCAAATTGCAGGTGTTCTTTGTTGAAATGGGCCTAAGCCAATGTCCATCATTCCGCCTCCTTAGAAATCCTCTAACCTCAAGTTCTTCCATTGCAAGGACCTTCTGTGATCCTAGCCCATGACTCGAGTTGTTTGAGTATCAACATACTTAAGGACTATGACTTATGACTTCACAACAATCCATTCTATTCGCTCCAGAGACGATCAACAATCGAAGATGTGCACCATAATGACCATTAATAAAAGAAAGCACAGAGATTAATGCGTCACAGGAAAATTTAAGAGGAAAAATAGAAGATTTTCATAAAGAATATATTTTCGGACACCCTTTAAAAATTTACAAAGCAAAGCAATTTTATATCATAAAGAGGGAAAAAAGAAAAAGGACAACCCAGAAAATTTATCTTTGGCATCAATGTGTAATAATGTTCTGTCCAGTTTGCCAACCCACGGGGGTGTGGGTTTCATGTACTTTTTGCATAGAGGCCCCATTACCTTTGTGTGGTAGGGGACCTTCACACCGGTGCAGGGTATATAAATCCACCCGTAAAGGGGCAAACCGTACATTCCGGCTAGAAGCCATCAATATCATCCATTAACTGCCTGGACCTTCTGTATATCTGGGCTACATGTGGCAATGTGATTTCCAAGCTTAATGCGTTCATATTATAAAATAAATAATAATAATAATAACGATATGGGGTCCTCCGGGCTGAACGTGATTGTTTTTTTATAAGAAAGTTGGTCGGTTAGCTGGCAACACGTGATAAGAAGTGTTCAACAACCCCCAACGCCTTTTGGCCAAAGGTAGAATGGCTCAGAATTATTGGCATTGCCTCAAGGATTTGGTCTACTTGACAAGAAGAAAATGTTTTGTGATGAAAAAGTGTCTCTAGTGTTGATGATGAATTATAAACTGACGCATGTTTTGTTTGGTGTTCAAAAAAGTATCATGTGTAAATGTGTCAATCAATGGCACGCCTAAATAGGCCTGTGTCAACACTGACAATCATTCTCCACTTGCAAAAGGAAATAATGGATACTTTATTTTCCATCCACTTCATATAATATCTCCCCGCTCAGGAAACGTCTCAACAAGAGAATCGACAAGAGAGGGAGGGTATACTTAGTTTCAAGCATGGCTGATAACATTCCCTATCTAAAATGCTTTGTACCCAAGACCAAAGAAGAGGGAGAAGAAGATGAGAGAACCTACCAAAGATACAGAGAGATCGTCTCAACCCTTCCAACAGAGAAAGGCTGCGTGGATCAGTCACACTACCAGTACCAAGGCTTTTGGCACAGTCCTGATATTGTTGGGGTTGCTCCGTTGGCAGTTCAAGATCATTTTAAGGCTCATCCAACTGACATACTCCTAGCCACCAACCCGAAATCTGGTACCACTTGGGTAAAATCACTCATCTTTGCTGTCATGAATCGCAAATTACACCCCCATACGGCTCAACACCCCTTGCTCACATTGAATTCTCACGACCTTGTGCCTACCTTGGAGGTAAAGCTTTACAATAACA
>JAOXJP010227716.1:568-11250 GCA_025762735.1 Platanus orientalis | reverse complement strand
AACTCTTCTATCCTTCTTTCATATGATGGAAGAGCCCAACCCGATGCATTGTTATATCTATATCTATACCAAAATGTCACTATAGGGGGGATTGGATGGCTTGGCATCAAGATCACCTGTACAAAGTGGTTTTCGTTGATGAAATCAATAGCAATTTCCCTTCGAGCGACAGTAGGGATAGGATCTGATATGAGTGAGAGGAAAGTGAGACACTGATGCACACCCAAGTAATATAGGACAACATCATAGTGTGATGCAATCAGATGTCCACACTCCAGCATGGTCATTCAGTGATCTTACGGTGCATTATCATTGAAATAGGATAATAAATATATAATCTCCCGCACTCTCTCGGATGACCCGTATACTTGCTCGTATAAGGGGCCATGACTGTCCAACTCGTGCACCAGATTCTCCCTAACCTAAGCCCAATTATCCTCTCCAAATCTCATTAATCTAGTGATGGCCCTAAAACCACAATGTCTGTCCGCTACCACATCTATAACACTCATGATATAAGGCGAAATGCCTTTTGGAAAATAGCGCATATAATACAGTGAGGAAGCCTGTCTAGATGATCTCAATCAAGTAATTTACAAGAAAAGAAAAAAACATGTTATGCCACACAACGGTTGAATTACTTAATCACTTACACGATAATGTGTATATTAGTTACATTTTCCCTCGATCTCCTCTGCTGCATTTGTCTCACTGACTGTACTTTGGTGGCTTTGGTAGTGGTGGTTTTTGCTAGAGAGTAACTATCCTGTAATGATGACACTTTCTCAAATGTGGATGTTTCACGCCACATGGATGTGTCTATCTTGGTACGTGGGCGACCTCGAGTATTTTTTTTAATTTCATGTTCCTTGATATGTGCGTTGTTCGGTGTTGCTAACTCTCACAACTGTCCAAGCAAATGTTGCATCTGAGATCTACCAGCCTTCTCTTCCCTCTTTTGTTTAGCTCGCGCATTATATATTGCGGTTATTGTAGTCATGTTGAGGGCATCTCTTTGTTTCATTGCACATAATATGTCTTTTGGTAGAATGTTACTCTTAGACATATCTTTTAAAAGTGAGGGCTCTCCATCCGATACTCTATCCACAAAAGAGTAACCTTCGAAATGATCCACAGTAGGGTGATTATGCATCCCATATACAATTAGCAATTATCAATTGTCATTAGTGGGTAACTTCTTTCCCTTCAGTTGGAATTGACATTTGCACTTCTTGGTACCCTTTCCCTTGTTCCTTACAACCCTGCTAGCATTTCTTGTCCTATTATCTTCTCTATACCGCCCACTCCGCTCGCATACAAGGGTCAAACCTGGTTTTCTTACGCTAGAACCAGAATTTGACTTCTTAATAACTACAACAAACCCATTCCTCTTTCCAACATCAGTCACCCACCTAATTAATGTCGCCCGACTACTGAATATCTACACATAGGAAAACAATAATAATGTCAAGTTCATCAAAATTGTTATACACACTAGTCACACTATCAACTATATATACTTTTTTTACCTCGTGCGTGGTGAATTCATCGCTATAATCTATTACCATTTCATCACCAATCTGACTGTAGCGGGTTGAGACATTGGGCTGCTAAAAAAAATTACCTTTCTATTTTTGTTTTAGCATTATAGGGTTAAACAGGCTTTATCATGTTCGGCACTGTGATGCCGAACATTCTTAATCATGTTCGGTACCATGATTCCGAACATGCTTAAGAATGTTCGGCATCACAGTGCTGGACAGGCTAAAGCCTGTTCAGCCCTATAATGCCGAATGCAACGGAAAAAATAAAAATAAATAAAAACAGTTGCGAACTTTAATTTTTTTTTACCGCGAGGCTTCCGTTTTGCTCCATTTCATTTCATTCATGTTCCATTGGTTGAGTTCTTGTTTGAGAATCACAATGTGTGTCTTTTTTTAGGTGTTAGAATGGAGAGGGGGCAAAAGAACGAGGGAGGCGTGAGGTGTGGAAGAATGAGAGTTTGAAGTTGACGGTGTGGGAGAAGATGAGGAGGTGTGGAGGTGTGCTTACAAATTTGTTTTTTATGTTTTTTTTCCATTAGGGTTATAACTGTCATTTTAAGTTAGGGTATTTTTGGAATAGAGTTAAGTGAGGTGTGCTTACAAAAACTAGAGGTGCGCATATAAGCTCCCTTCTTTTTTTTGGCACTACTTTTTATCTCAACACTTCTTTTACGCTTTTAGCCCTATCTACGTAAAGTGTCAGCCTATACAAAGGTCACACATCGGATGCATCTATGTTAATCACAGAAGATTTGCTCCCAAATTTCTCTCCATTCCCCTAAGGATTTGGTAGTCACCTTAGGGTTAACCTAAGGTATGACTGAATTAGGGTTCAACACATCAGCACCAAAAAGTGAAAAGTATCCCCCAAAAGTGTAAATCACTTTTTCTGCACTGATGTGTTAATCCTACTTTATGCTAATTGTAGGAGTCCTACCAAATCTTGCCTCTTTGCTTCAATTTCTTACTAACCGGTGAGGATTTTATATGCCGATCCCTAACCTCTGCCTGCCTCCGCCGATGGTCAAGCGGGTGGAAACATCAGCACCGAAAGTGATTTTCACTTTTTGGGAGAGTGTGTAAAACACTAATGATGTGGACGCCCCTTGACTTAGGCATTTCTCTATGCCACATGTAGAAAAGCTTTGCCGCTTATTAAGGTTGTCTTTGGCATATATATTGCGATCAAAGCCTATATCACGATCGGAGTACAAAAGTGATGAATTTGGTATACAATCTTTTGATCCCAATCGATTTTTATACCTATTTCAAATCAAGTGGAAAAGCTCAATCCCAAACACCATATTTCAGAAGGGTGTAAGTATGTAAAATTCACATATTAATTTAAGGAGTAATCTTATGTTTTCACCTACAAAAAATAACCTCTCATTATCTCTTTGATTCTTTTTTTTCCTCGAAAAACCAACAAAATACAATAGTTAACAGTCAAATCCCCTGACTCTTAATCTTATCCATCTTTTCGGTTCCTGTTGCATGACTAGATCCCATTGTTCTGGTCACAGAACGCACACACAAAGAGAAACTCCACAGTGGACATCAAAAGTGATCACAACTTTCAATGCCATTGAGGACCCTCATAAAGTCACTCACCCAAACCTCTCCCACCAATGTGGGACTAAACTCACTAGAAGGCTTTGTTTTTTTTATTTATTATTATTGAAAACCTACACATGCACACACAAAGGGCAACTCCAAGTGGACAACTAAAGTGATGATCATAGCTTTCAATGCTACCGAGGACCCTCAGAAACTCACACATCCAAACCTCTCCCACCGATGTGGGACTAAACTCACACAAAGGCTTTGCTTTTTTAGATTGAAAACCCACAAACACACACTTAGAGGGGAACTCCACAATGGACATTAAAAGTGATCACATCTTTCAATGCCATTGAGGACCTCATAAACTCACGCACCCAAGGCAGTTGTACAAGATTTTATTCACATTGTTTTAGTTGTACAACCAAATCCCATCGTTCCACTTATAAAAAGGATCCAATTCACATTGTTTTGGTTGTAAAACTCATAATCAAATTCATTATAAACTCATCATTTTGGTCTTGGTCGGGTCTTTGTCGTGAACAATGATCAGGTTGTAGGGTTGGAAGAATGGCCTCCACATCTCCAAGAAGTTGAGATTCAGGATCGTCGAAATCACAATGCCATCGCCACCATGCCCCTCAACTCTTCTAACTAGTCACCACCACCTTCCATAAACAAAAGCATAATAAGAGAAAGAAGATAAGACAAATTATGGTTATAGTTGACTCCTTGTTTGCCAAATGCTTGATGTTTTGTTACTATAAATAGAGAAGAAAGGGAAGCACAATATACGATTTTGTCCTTGATGCAACTCTGTCGTTTTATCCCTTTACTGTAGAAAATAAAATTTGATCCCAAATCTAAGCCAAACAACTAGCTTGATTAAATCCATGATCTTTGTGTTTGTGATCTTCTTACCTACCCTAGAGATTGCAAACAAGGGATTTGGGATTGCATGCTAAAGACAACCTAAAAGCTATGGATGTCAATGAGTCAAGCTGAGCTTGGGTCAACTCAAGCACATCACCTGAAGATAAAGCTCAGGCTTGTAAAGTTAGGCTTATCTCAAGCTCAGCTTGGCTTATCAAAGCCCAAAAGTGAATTTTTGAAATAGGCCCAATAGCATAAGTTGTAGTTTGTAGAAACAAAAACCCAATGGCCCACTAGTGGTATAATGGTCTTGTTTGATATGGTCCTAGTGGGCCTATTTAGGAAACAAGCTCAGTTAAAAGCTTGGCTCAGACTTGTTTAGGAAACGAGCTCAACTTAAGGCTCAGGCTCAACCCGGTGAGCTTTAAATAAGGCTCATGCTCGGCTCATAAGGAGTTGAACTCTGAACCGAGCAATAGCCCTAGTTAAATCCATTTAATGCTCAAATGACATCTTGAGTTTGTGATCCAACTTTCAACTCGATCTTACATAGAACTGAAAAACAGTCTTGATCCCAAGACCATAGCTTATACTACATACCTACACTAATCATTTTTGTCTTTGGATCATGATCTTAGCCTAAATCACAATGTGAAATCACATGCAAAAAATCCTAGGGATGGTAATTGGTTGGGTAGTGGGTTAATGGGGTGGATTATTGTTATCATTAAAATCTTTACCATTTGATCAGACTGTTGAGATTGAGACTTATGTCATGGACTTAGTACTCCCTGAAGTTTAAGACCGTGCGACATTCAACTCCCCTCTTTGTAGGCGAGTTAGCCTTTACCTAACTCATTCTTGTAGTGATTTAAGAACTAAAGAAAGTCGAGGAAAAATATATGCTTCATATTCGACTCAAGGTTGGGATATACAACAAATTGAAGTGCTTGAGGAGCCTCTCACATGGCTGAAGGCATTCTAGACTTTCTCTAAAACATCATGCCACCTCCTTAGATGGAACCCTCTAAAATACCTCTTAAGCTTTTCTAGGGTTCTCATTTACGTGCATTCTAGAATCTTTTATATATTCTTAGAATCTTGCATTTCCTTCTAAAGACTTTTAGAAACCTTTAAATCAGTATAGAACCCTCTATAAATATCTTTACTATTTTAGAACCTTATAGAATCTTCTAGAATACTAAATAACTATTATAGAACTCTCTAAATCTACTAGAATACACTAAAATCTTATCCCAGGTTCTAGAATTAATTCTCTAAAACCTTCATATACATAAATATACACATATGAACTAGTAAAGGTGGGCAACTATTAGTTGTATAGCAATGTGTGACATGTAGCACAATATGGATAGTTGACAAGATGTTTTCAAAACTCGACTGATCCCAGATTGGATCGTCTGATTTGATTTGGGATTGGCCATGAACGGTCTGATTTGGGCATATAACTTGCAATCCATAGTGGGGTTGTTCCTGATCATTCATGGATTATTCCTAATTATTTCAAAATCAAACATTTATTCATCTAGATATTTCTTGATTTCATTTATTGCCAAGATCTATGGATTTTATGAAATAAAAAATGAGATTTAAGAGAGAAATCGATGGATCTAAATTTCTAAAGATTATATATATTCTTTTTTGAATCAAGAAAAATGTGTGTTTTTCATTACTCCCAAAGTTCTTTTTTTTGTTGTAATAAATTAGTAGATCAACGTCAATATATGCTAAATCTATTGATTTGAAGCATAAAAAATAATAATTTGTGCTTTGAATAATGATCTAAAGCATTCTATTTTGAAAACTAAAGAGTATCGATAATGTCGTGACAGAACAACACAATGGAATAAACATGGATCGGATTCTAGTATGTGATGTGCGAAAACAAAACGAGAAAACAATAAACGACAAAGAACAATCACAAAAGACAACATTTAATGTGGTTCGGCAAACCTGCCTACATCAACGAGAGAAGATAATCAAAACATTTCACAAAAACAAAGAACAAAGAGATTACAAAACGCACAACAACGAGTTCCAAAACCAAAGGTAAAACCCTATGAACTCTCAACACAAAATACTTTCTTGTTTCTTTACAAAGTCTTGATGAAACCCACAAATCTTCCACAACTCACAAAACCCACAAACCATCCTTTTATAGGAGGTAACTTACCCAAGAAAACCCTAAATCATTAAGGGCTTAAGAGTTCCAAAAACCCAAATGGTATTGAAAACAATTACTTCTAGTGCAAGAAAGTTTATGTTATGACTAGAAGAAATCATATTGAATGGTTGCTTATGAAAAAGAAGGGATCCAAACAAGGTTAAATTAATATTCATCAACCCATTGAGTAGAACAACGAATCATGTGTTATTTTATTTTTTTATCTTTATATTATATTATATATAGTTTAACTTTTTATGCATTATATATAATAAATTGGATGTTTGATTAAGTAAACTACAATCTTGAACTTATACGAACCTTGAAACATTGTTCATACATGTATAATGCACTTAACATGCCTACAATTATTTTTATCATTATTGATATGTTATTGTCTATGGTTTGGTTTTTATGCAATAAAAAGAATCAAATTGGATGTTTGCTTATAAATTGTATAATTTTGATCTTTATACATGCTTGAGAGTTGTAACAGTGTTTATTTATATATGATGCACCTAACATACTTAAAAATTTATGTTTTTTCTTTTAGACTTTTTATAGAAAATATTGTAAGAATTTGTATTATTTTTAAGGAGTTATATATATATATACCTTTGCTCAGTGTCTGACTGAACAATCCACACTTGGATTGTTGTTCCGGCCGATCTGTTTTGATCCTGGATCAATTTTATGCCTGAACGATCTAATCAAAGTTTTTGAACCATGATTGACATGCCATTATTTATAGGTATAAGATGTGGGACAAATGTCAAAACATCATTTTTTGCTAAACCACACAACATGTAAAGAAGACTATAGATGGATAGTTATAGATCATGGGGTAGAGCATAGGACAGGTGGCAAGAGGAGCATTCAAATGAGGCTTTTACAAACGAAGGTTGCAGAGAACAGGACATCTGGTAGCAAAGCAAGGAATACATATTTAGAAGATAACTAAAGGAAACTATCCATATTTATCATAAATACAAACAAAAACATAGAGAGTGAACCTCTTAAACAACACATAAAAACCATTGTACACTTCTTGTCTATGCTTCCTCCCCCGGGAGATTATTTTAATAGTCAAACCTTGGAGTCGATTCAAATTAACCATGGTTTTTAGCTTTAGTTTGGAGTAACCTTCCTAATGGAGGTTATTCGATTCCTTCTTGGAATCTATTCCCACCACATATAGCCTTTGTAGTTGATTCAATTCATATGTAGGTTACCACTTTAATATCCTACTACCATCCATCTTCCACCACCACCATTCTCTGTTTACAACAACAACTTTACTATCATCCCGTGTTTACAGTAGCATTACCATCACCATCATCTTGAGTTGCAACACCATTACCATTTGCTTGACTCACAACATCACCACCTTGAGTTTCTACTTCAACAACATCACAATCCCAGGATTCTATAGTATCACCACCACGGCTAGCATTAGCACCACCATGTTTCTTGTGTTTTGTTTTCTACATCTTGTAAGTATTTTATTTACATAAATGAAGTATTATTTCAATAACCCTTGTATTTCTATCATTGGTTGAATACTATCTTAGTATTTTGACTTTAAAAGTCCTCAATCTAGAGGTGAAAATAACCCATTGAGGGACAAACCCACCTCCAAATCGTCTTATTCATCTTTAGGTGGTTGACTAGACAATCAATAGCACATGTATTCGGTCTCACTATTTGAATCAATGTCCAGTATCTTAAGGTGAATTTGAAATTTGTGCCCAAGTAACACTAGCACACTTAGCCAACACCTTTTTTGGCACACCTGATGGGACAACCAAATGCCTAGACAAAGACAAATAATTTGATCATTTAACTAGTGCCCTGTTTTATCCAACTCAAGGATGGTGAAGACACCTAACATAAAAGAGCAGATAAAATAAGTATTGAAAAATAATATTTTGAAAACCCCAAAGTACCCCTATATTCTTCTTTCACATATCTCATCACTATTTCTCTCATTACTGTCTTGTCCAAAGTACACAATCTATTTTTGTTGATCATTTCACAATCGTCATTGCACCACCTTCGTACCACCGTTACTAGCATTAATATCGGCATTGACATAAACCATCATATGTAACCACTCCTTGTATGATTGGTTGCAATTAAATCCCCTACAAGAGCACATGAATCCCTCCCAACTAAACCCCTACAAGGTATGCAAGAATGATTTCAGTCTCAGGCAGTAGGATACATTAGTCGGGAGGATTCTACCTAGGGAATTATGGGATTCAAACAGAGGGTTTGAATGCATGAAGTATTTATATTCAATAAGTTTTTTTTTTCGTAGTTTATGTTTGAATGCAACTAAGACTACGACTTAGATATACATCATAAACTTTAGAATCGTTCAAGGGGTTTAGTGGATGGCTCACCTCTAAGCTCTAGCGACTTGATCTGTCAGATAACCCTCACAAATATGAATATTGGCATTCCAACACCGGCTCTTGGGAAGTCATTATCGACATCTATGTTCACCACCAATAATCGACTCTGTGATTTCATAAAGTTTCTCGATATGAATATTGAGTTTGAACCTATTTTGATGACTATTTTAGAGCTCAATGAATTGATCTTTTGAGTTGACACGAACAAGGTTTTGGTCGTGAACTTTATGTTTCAGTTGTATAACCTATTGGATGAAACACCGATAGCCAATGAGAGGGCTACATGCCTAGTGAAATCTCTTAACCTAGGGTCTTAACATTGGGGGAGTACAAAGTGAGAATGAATGTGGTCGGTTTCTTTAATTGTTTTAAGAAGGTGTTGAGGTACTACTCAGTTGTTTTTTAGTCGCTAGAACTGAGCTTAGGAAGAGACTTAGTTGAACATCTCCAAATAGAGAGGTTACTGCTTGGGAAGCATATCAACAGTGTTGTTGGGCCAACAAAATGAGAATGGATGAAAATGAAAGGGCAACAGAAGGCATTGATGGAAGGTTGTTGTTTCAAATTTGTCACCCTCAATCCTTACACAGTTAGTCAAGATAATATCCTTCTTTGGAATTTCAACTATAGTTCTATGTATTCTATATTGGAATTACCACATGGATTTCTTCAATTACATGGAACAAAGTTCTCTTTCTCAATATTTCTTCATGGCATTGATAGGTTTTAGCTAAATTCATATAGTTTATTTATAGATTCCACCGTTTTTTTGTGTCATGGAGGACGAGTTTACTTTTTCCAAATTTTTTATCAGCGATGGTCTAGTTAGGAGCATTTAGGTCACACGAATGGGTCTTGTTATTGGAGTTACAGTTGTTAGGCTACGAAATTAGCCCCAGGGAGTGGTCGCAAATGACGATTTATGTTGGTGCTAATGTTAACGTCAATGACAGAGGAGGTGCAAAGATGATGCGACGACAATACTGGAACGACTGGTGATGAATTTAGATTGTGTACTTTAGAGAATAAGATGGTGATGAGAGATACCAAGGAAGAAAATCAGGTATTTTGAGGTTTAAAAATATTATTTTTCAATGCATACTTTATCTACCCCCTTGTGCTACATGTTTTCACTAGCCTTGAGCTGGATAAAACATGGGTGTTAGTTAAAGAAACAAATTTATTGTCTTAAACAAAAGGCAGTTGATGATAAGGGGTTTTCACTACCACGAGGAGACACATTACGAGATGAAAGGTCATCCTCTCATCCAATGACATTAAAATCATTTGTGAATTCCGTTGACACCTTTAGTCATGAATTCAAAAAATTCATGTAGCTTAATTTGAAGATTTTAACTATATGATGGAAGACACAATCAACCAAATAATGGAAGCCCTTTCAACTGTGTGATGGAAGTCATTGTTATATCTCTTCACTAGGTTTTTATCATGGCCTTGGTGACTATGATGGCTACATAGATGATATACCTCCACAAGGTAAGGGAGCCTGGGGGGTAGCCATTTTGTTACATCCTTAATGGCTATTGTAGCCAAAATAATTGCTAGGATGATAACATTCCATTAGATGATGCAAGATATTCCATCAAATGATGCAAGATTCGGGGACAACCACCATTCCAATAGAATGAGAGCATCAAGTTCATTAGTTGGTTGAGCCTAACTATTTAGGACCACCATTGCTACAATCATAAACTCAAGAACCAATCTTTTTATACCTAAATGAGGTTTTAAATAGTTACATAATTGCATCCATGGTTGAATACATTGGCCACTTCATAATGCATGATAAAGAAACATTGGCCAATGATTATTCAAAGTAGATGCTAAAAACAGCATTTGCTTTAATAATAGTTATAATAAAAAAAAATCTTCTAATGTTAAATATAGTGGCCACTTCACAATGCATAATAAAGAGACATTTACCAATGTTTTTTTTCCTGAAATAAAGACTAAATAAAGCATTTATTAAAAAAAACAACATGAAATATAAGCAAAAGCAAATAATAATAATAATAATAATAATAATAATAATAATAATAACAATTCCTTCCATGGTTGAATACATTAACCAATTTACATTGC
>JAOXJP010227715.1:0-11250 GCA_025762735.1 Platanus orientalis | reverse complement strand
GCAATGATATTAGAGACAATCCATTTACACAAAAACAAAGAGAGAACATCAATTTACAAATCCCCTATGTTTCAAGGTATTTATCATTTGCATTCTATGCTTTCGATTACTTACTCTCTCTATCTCCATACTTCTCAAAATAAAGCCTCTCATGGACACCAACCACATCCATGTATGAATTGGAGATAGAAAAACTGAGACAAAATTTACAAAAGAAATGATGAAAAATTGAGACAAAAGAAGAGCAGGAAACATCTATCATTGCGCATCTTCATCGAAGTCATTAGGTACCTCCTCAGTGATCGTCTCCAATTTTAGAGAATTAGACAATTTTTGGGGAGAGATGAAGAGGGTCGTAATCCTAATCCATGATTGCAAAAATTTAACCTCTCTTGCCATCTATGAGAATGATGATTCTCTCTTCCTCTGAAGGCTCTTCTAAGAATATTTTTCTTTTTTGAGAGTATAGGAGATGGGTTTCCTGTAAGAAGGGTTTTAGGAGATAAATAAGAGATGGGCTGAGAAATATAGGTGATTGATATATAGAGAGAGACTTTATCAAAAGAGAAAGGATGTTCTGTCTAGGATTTGGGACTTGAAAATATTTTCTCTTAGACTTGAAGATATTTTTTATTTTCATTTTTAGTAAGAGGGAGTTGAAGATCTTAGCTCTTAGTTTAGCTAATTGACTTGAAAAGTCTTCAGTGCGAGTCTTACCAATTCAGATTAATGTTTTAGTAAGAGTTTGAAAACCTTTCAAATAATGAGATGTTTAGATCTTTTTCAAAGGAGATAGCAGCGGGTGGGGGTTAAAAAAGAGGCATAAAGAGTCATCAATGGTTGACCAGATGCAAGTTTCTTGTTATTTAAGTCTCATTAAACTATCCATAGTTAGAGAATATTAAAAGAATATGTTATAATCTCATCTAATGTATATAACATCAAAAGAAGATGTTAAGAAACAAAATATATGAAAGTATGGGGAAAAATGTATCTTAAGAAAAAAAACAAGTTTATGTTTACAAATGTCTCTCTCTCATCTAATTTCCAAAGTTATGGCATTTGTGACGAAAGAAAGTGCGTAAAGTGTGCCTATCAGAAGTAGTTGGAGCAGTTGTATCTTGGGAAGCAGCGGGTGGATCTAATCTCAAATCATGAAGCAGGTGTACAAACTCCTCAATTGCATGATATATGTCATCATATAAGGGTGTAGAACCAGAACCAAGATTGATGAAAAGTTCCAAATACCCCAATGTACCAACTAGATGTTGATCATCTGACATCGAGGGTGTGCTTGTGTATGAGGACTGGCCGGCATCATATGTGGATCAGGACTCGAGGTTCTACGGGTGGGAAACCCATAAATACCATTGCATGTACTTCGGGATACACTGTCTAGGAAAAGCAACTTCACGTGATCGAAACCTATTACTGAGTAAGTGATTCTCCCAACAGTCCTAGAACATAACAATGTACAGATAATCCACATGATACTGATTGGGCTTGGCACCACGCAAAAATTTAGTAGGGGCCAATGAAGGGGAAGGAAAGTATGGACCCGACCAAACTGACGCAGCACCCGGTCTGGTTGATAAGGCTTGACCACATCAACGTCCTTCAGCATGCCATGATAGAATGCAATATCACTAAATGGATATTACGCTCGGAAGATAGGGTCCTCATATGGGATCCAGCACACCTGTAAAAATAAGTTTAAGCAAACTTCAATTAAGTAATCAAGGTAATAGTTAAATCTATATAATCTAAATAAATATCTACATAATTGACGTAAATAAAATGTATGTTTAATGTAATACCTCATTAGTGCATAATGTGTCAAGTGTTTCCCACATGACCCGTAAGTTCTCTTTAAGTGGCCCAGTCTCTTTTCGCGAACTCCATTTGTAGACCCATGGCGAGTTTCCCTCATATGATCGGTTGCAATTAGGTGTGAAGTAGGGAAAGCATTCATAAACCTAACCCTCAAGCAGTGTGATATACCCTGCCATCTGTTTTACTTCCACCCGACTTGCAGATCCTAACTGACTGTATAGATGGGCTAGGGCTGCAGCACCCCACGCATACTCCTGCACTTCCCACAAATTTTTCAGAAACTCCAAATACGCAACCGACACCCGTGTAGAAGACATGTCAATGAATAGCGTACAACCCAATAAAAATAATAAGTAACCCTTGGCTGCACACTCAATATGGGTTGAATCAGATTCGTCATTCACATTGCTAAAGATAGTCCTCAACCACAAAGACATACCTCGAATGGTTACAAGTTCTTCCCTCACATCCTCGGCCAACACTCCCAGCTGCACAGACACTAAGGTGATTGTAGCATCCAATGATAGCTTCTGACGAATGGAGACAGCTTGACCAACAACAGGAATCCCAAGTACGCATGAGACGTCGTCCAAGGTAATGGTCATCTCCCCGAACGGCATGTGGAAAGTATTGGTCTCTAGATACCATCTCTCCACAAACGTCGAGACCACTACCTTGTTCACAAATTTGTACGTTGTTGTGACCAAGGGGGACAGGCCAGAAGCACCGATCAGTAGTTGGAACATCTCATTCGAAGGATTAAACCTCTCAAACAGCTACTCATTTATTTTCTGGTTGTGGGATAAGCATTTAAGCGGTCTTGCTCCAATAATAAAAAAAACAAACAATAATAAATATAAACATTCAAAATTAACAACATTTAATAACAATAATAAATGAAAATAATCAATGGGTTTTGCAATACCCGTTCTATCCAGATTGCCACAGCAATGTGTGTGTTGAAACTTACTAATAATGACGGGTCTTCAAGAGCTCTAGGAACAGGACCCTCCTCAGTCTCAACCCCCTCGGCGAGTAAATATGCCAAGTTGTTGTCTATTGAACAAGACATTGATGCTTCTAATGCATTAATGGACACTCTCAACCTGTTGGCACTGCCACGATTTCTTCTAGCTGATGTCGTCAGTGGTACACAAGATTTATGAGAAGTACCGATATCCATATCTGTTACAAACCAAATTAACCATCAGAAAAAGATAAAAACAACAAACTCCATTAGATTGGGACAATGATTAGAGTTAGCACATACCTGGCATTCATATCATACATTATTTTTTTTTTGTTATGTTAAGGACATTCACATCATACATTAATAAAACTTGGAAAAATACAAAATGTTAATTGCTTAGAAAAAATAAACAAAAATGTAAATGATGCATGTACTAGTACATGCATAGAGACTACAATATAAATTAGGGTTGTCAACAATCCAATTTTTATCCGTATTTGATTCATGTTCGATCCTCTAACATTCGATTTGAATGCATTTATATTTGATTCAATTATCTGACTGAATATCCAAATCTAATGAAATCAATATATAATTAATATTTATATTATAATATATTGTTGTGGGACATGTTATGTAGAATACAAGGTAAGAATACCATAACTTTAACCTTAGCCCATTTTTCATCTCCCATTCCCAAATTGAATGAAAGAAAGCTCCCAATAGCCAGTTCTCTATTTTCTCGTTGATCTATCAATCGTTTTCTATCTCTATAATTCCCAAGTCCTTATTGTTTTTGTAAATATCCGAAAAATATTCGAATTCAATCCGATATTCAAAAAAATGAACAAATTCAAATACAGTATATTTGTATCCAATTCGTATCCGATCCATTGACAGCCCTAATAATATAAATGCATTAAAAAAAAAAAAATTGTCCCCGTTCGGAGGTACAGGTTCGAAGAGGACCACTTCTACTCGGACTAGCCCTGTATGGGCCTGCACCACCAAACAGAAAAGGGAAATAAAAAACAAAAAAACAAAAACAAAAACAAAAAAGAGGAAAAACATACCTACAAAGGGAGGAAGCGGCGGTGGCAGCGGTGGCAGCTGTGGCAGGTAGTCCGACTGCGGTGGTGGTGGCAGGACGTCTGACGGAGGGCTGGCTGGCACTGGCCAGAGGTGGGAAGAGAAGAGGAAAAAGAGAGGAAGAAAGGAGGAGAAAGAAGAAAGGAAGAGGGAAAGGAGAAGAGAGGAAGAGAGAAAAGAGAGGGGGATGTGGTGAGGAAAAATGAGAGAAAATATGGATTTAGGTTAGGAGGGTATTTTTGGTAAGGGACGGGGTATGGTGAGATAAATGGGGGGCTGGTGAGATCGGGGGTGTGGTGATCAATTTTGGGGGTGCCAATGGGGCGCACAAAATCGTAGGGGAAAAGCATTAAAGTTCCACATCTTGCCGGACTAGATTTGCTCTGGGCCGACCTGTAGATGAATATGACCTGAGACCATATTCTCTCAGCCGCAGGCCCGGGCCCAAGCAGTTAGACCTGACATCCTGTGATTTTATTTGGAAAGGCCAAAAATTATGGTCAATTCTTGCATACTTGTCCTAAGATTCCAGACCAAGCCCAGAGCCATCACGAATTGGGCATAAGAATCCATTAGACCATCCCATCCCATTAACGTCCTTTCCATGTCTATCATATTATAATAACATACATAAGCTTCCTTATTATTTGTTGAGGAATTTCTTTTTCTAGAGTGATACTGTGTAGGGAACTCTTTATTACACTGATAATTCACAAGAAATTAAGAGTACACGTAAATTTAAAAAAAAACGTAGCTTAAGGACATTAATTAAGTAGAATATGAGGTTTTCCACATTTGGAGTTTTTTTTTTTTTTTAATAGATTAAAAAATACTAAGAGCAAGAAAGATTATACTAGATAATGATCCCTTATATATATAAACGATTACAAACATTTATCCAGAATCAGTGGATATATATCTGTATTTGGTTCATTTATAAACAAATATTTGTTAAAAGAAGTGAATACTTAGACGAATGAGATATAGATGCATCCATATCCGCCTTAAGCAAATCAAATGTGAACCGAATACGGATGCTTAGTCTGATAGTTGACAGCCATACTCTAATGACCACACCTGTTTGTTTCAATAATGTAGATACTGCCTTAAGAATATTAAATTTAACCCATTTTTCCCATGGAGGTGACCACTGTTGCATTAAAATTGGATCTTTGATACAGTGGACGGATTCATATTTATTGGAGACAGAGAGTCCATCTGGACCGGTCCAAAATATTTTGGACCAATCCAAGCTAGACTGATCCAGAATTATTCACCAATATTTTTCACTAATAGGTATATTAGTAGCTTAATGTGGACATTGAAATAGGTGGTGTTCAAGTCTTCCATTGCATTGCTTGTGGATGGAGTTTGAGCAATTTTTCCACTAGTCTGTCTTTTCTTTTTCTTATTTTAGTATTAATCTTCCGAATATGTTACAAACATTAAAACTTATTGAGTTCGTTCTTTTGACTATTGTATGTATATTTGTAGTTTATATATTAATGGTATCTGCCCAATGAACCTTTAGAGAAAGAGAGAGAGGCACTTACACTCAATAATGAATTAATTGATGAGATTAATTAAGGTAAAAACATGCACAATTGCACAATTTCGTGAAGAAAAAAAAAGGTATGATTTAATTTCTTATTTCATGTGTTTGTGTATGATATAGAGAGAGAGGTTTGGACCACCACTATTGGGTTAGGGGACCACATATCACAAAAGGCTGGGAAAATGGGTATTCAAAACATTTTTTAAAAAACCCCAATATACCCTTCTTCATCTATGCTAAGCTGTGGTAGAGTTACATATTTGCTTTTTCTCAAGCGGTTGGTTTCACTGAATGAGGTGATGGGTTTGGATTTCAGGCGATGGGATTTGGGTTTCAAGCCATGAGTTTGGGTTGGGTTGGGTTTTAACAGTGGGTTTTTTTATTCGGGCTATGGGTTTGGGTTTTAGATGGTGAATTTGGGTTTCAATAGTTGTATACCTTTATTTCGATACAACACAAACCCGACCCGCCAACATGAATTGCCACCCCTAGTGCTGAACCCTTCCAAAAGGTTCTTGGGTCTCTGCACAAAAGCTTGAGTTAAACTGTGAGCAACAGAATTTGCTTGCCTGTATGCATGAAATTAATAAACATCATCAGCAAATCTAATGGCAAACTTATCCAGTACCCGGGCTCCACAATATCGAAACAAAACTGTGTCTGTGTCAAGTAGACACTAATAAAGACAAAGCGAACAGGTAGTATGTTTGGCAAAATGTGCTAGATATCTAATAATTGGAAAAATGCAACACGTGGTGAAAAAAAATTAAAAGCACCAACTTCGCCATTTCATTTTTCTTAATTTTATTTGCTGTGTGTCAACCTTCAAATTTGCAAAATCTTAAAGTTTAACTACCAGGGAGAATCCAAAGGGCTTAATAAGTAACAAGATTGGCTTGTGAATGAGTAATTACGCAAACCCCATCTATTAAATGACACCCTGCCATGCCTCGTGGTGGTGGCACTGACTAGCACAGATTTCGTGGGTCCCCATAACGAACATCCAAGGTCTACTCCATACAGGGACGGACACGTGATGCCAAAAAAGTGATTTACACTTTGGGGGGGTTTTCCCTTTTCAATGCCATGTGTCCACCCTTGCATTAGAGCAGACTTTAGGCGTGCATTGGATGGGCACAGGAATTCCTGAGGCACCAACTCTAGAGGAGAGGTCTCAGGTTTGACTCCAATCAGCAGCATTTGCCCAGTGTTGTCTCTCCCACCATGTTGCTGTGTCAGTCTATTGGCCCATAGCTATAAAAAGGCGGCAAGCCATTTCTAAGCTCGGCATATGCAAATGCCTAGGTCAAAGGGTGGCCACATCAGCATCAGAAGTGATTTAAACATGCCCCAAAAAGTGAAAATCACTTTCGGCACTGATATTTCTGTCTACTTGACCATCGGCGGACGTTGGCACAGGTTAGGGGTCAGCGTATAAAATCCTTACCGATAAAAAGGAAATAAGATTAGCTCAAATAAAGTTTCGACAAGCAATCTTGTTTGAGCTGCTACGTAGAACACAAAAAACAAAAAAAAAAAATCAAACCCAATATATAGCTTGGGTTTTTTCTTTCCTTCTTTTGCTATCTGACAGCTCGAGTTCTTTTGCTATCTAAGCTCAAGCAAAATGCTTACACATGCTTGCAGAAACCTTGTTTGAACTGATCTTTTTATCTATAAAAAAAATTAAAATAAATTAATAAACATTTTTTTTTAAAATCCATGACACCCTTATAGTAGGAAGAGGGATTGCGTGCGAACCCTTTAGACATGATCCAGACAGCATCAAGGACGGACAGATCAGCTCAGAAAAAGTGTTTTGCACTTTTCTCTTTTCAGTAAACTGAGGATGCTTTTCACTTTTCGGTGCTGATGGATCTGCTCCTGACGCCATCCAGACCTTGTCTATTCATTAAGTGTTCGTACCCATCCAGGGTTATTGTGGGGGTTTCAGTGCCATAAGGCCAGTAATCCTTTGATCCTCAGCCCAACCTGGTTCTTGGGGGTTGGGATTAGGTACGGAAATAAGTTTTTCGGGTTGATACATCAGTGCAAAAAAGTGACTTTCACTTCTTGGGGTTGCTTATCCCTTTTCAATGTTGATGTGTCTACCCCTGATGTCATTCTTATACATCAGGAAAAACTGATTTCCGTACCTAATCTTTTCCAGGTTCTTGGATGGGTTTGACCCGGTCAGATTCGTGGCTGGCGGGGGTTCTACAGGGCTTGTAGGACTAGAGTTGTTATCATGAAGGGAAGGATCTGTTATGCTCAATTTGTCTGTCCTTTTATGTCCCCACACACAAAAGGGTGAGATATATAGGAATAAAATTGTTAAAACAGATTTCAAATGAAAAAATAGGGAGGACAGATGTTCTGTCTAGGATTTCCCATCCAGGACACCATCCTGGACAGAACATCTTTTCGGGAACATAGGTACTATAAAAATAAGGTAATCATTATGTGTCAACTATCAACCTGTGGTGTGGAGACACTAAGGGACAAACAAATTTGGGTGTAGCAGATGCTATGCTTCCCCGTTAATTAAGAGTTGCCACTAAACGTCTGATCACTCACCACTCTCCATAGTGTTTTGGGTCAAAGCAGGTTTACCTGTTTTGACACGTATGATTAAAAAATGTGTTGGATTTGGGTTAACCCATAGAACCGTATGCCTTAACATGACATGACACGAATCTGACCCACCAACACGGACTACCATATAACCCATGAAACCAACACAAAATAAGTGGGAGGGTTAACTGCAAATGTGTTTTGGGTCAAAGCAGGTTGACCTAGTTTAACACAATTATAAATGTGTCAGATTTGGGTGACCCATATAGCCATATACCCTTATCTCGACATGACACAAACGCAACCAGCCAACACAAATTGCCACCCCTAGTTCAAGCTGTAACTGAAACAATAAAAAGAATTGGTTTGCAACACGAGCAGTATAGAGGGGACTCATAACCTCTGCGCAGAGAAAAAATTGAGCCGTTATGAGCCAAGACACAAAGGCGGTGGGGCCCATACACTCTTTGCAGGTTCCACCTCTCCTTTGTGTCTTGGCTCATGGCGGCTCACTTTTTCCTCATTGCAAAGGATGTGAGTCCGTATAGGAGCCATATCCTCTGTGCCCAGGTACTATGCACCATGGGGTTCCACCCCAGACACAAAGGGGGTGGGGCCATACACTCTTTGCAGGGCCCCACCCCCCTTTGTATCTGGGGCATCTTGTGTCACATGGTACCTAGGCGCAGAGGATACGAGTCCCTGTGGTAGTACTAGTCTAGCATTGTAATTATTATTAATGGATATTAATAAAAAAAAGAAAAACATCATTTGGAAGTGAGTTAAATATGGATTTAAGACACGGTAAAGCAAGCAGCTTAAGAAATGTTTAGAAGACGACACGTAGCCAGATAACTCAACCACATGATGTAGAGGAGGGGTGGCAATTCGTGTTGATGGGTCTGGTTCATATCGTGTCAAGATAAGGGTATATGATTATATGCTTCAACTTGAACCTGACCCATTTATCAAGTGGGTCAACCTGCTTTGACCTGAGACTCATTTACAATCAACCTGTACCCACTTTATTTCATGTCGGGTTCATGGGTTATGTTGTAATTTGTAATAATGGATCAGCTTCGTGTCGTGTCAAGTTGAGGGTATGCGATTATATGGACCAACCCTTGTGTCAAAGCGACAACCCACTTTGACCCGAAACACGTTTATACACAACCCAAACTTGCTTTATTTCCTGTAGGGACGTGTCGAGTTCATGGGTCGTGTCAAAGATAGCCACCCGTAATGTGAGTAGTAGATAGGTAAATAGTATTTTTTTTTTAAACCCAGATATATTCCCGTCGTCTTTCCACGCTCTTCTTCTTCTCCAACCCAACTGTGGAAAGAGAGAGAAGGCGAAAGAAAAGATCGAGTGGTTTCCTGATGAAGAAACCATTCAGGAAGTTGTATATCTTTTTCCATATTGGTAAAAAGTAAGGAAAAAATTAAAGAGCTGAAAATTTCTTCTTTTAAATGGTGGAAGGAGTGTAATGTAGCAGATTCAGTGTGTCGTTAATTTCCTTCGATTTTAATTACTGGTAGAGCTCACGTTTTGCTTCTACTTTTCTGTGTTCCTAGCTTTTCTTAGTGGAGTGAGTTTTATATTTTTGCTTCAGAACATATATTTCTGCCTTATTTCGCGGTTTTCAGCTTTATAACGCTGCTTCATTGATTGTTTTTTGATGGATCGGAAGTGGTGGAGGTAAAAAAAAAAAGAGGATTTTCTTGGTTTGCTGCGATTTAAGCTTCTTAAGTGGGATAATTGGGAATAGGGAGCTAGGGTTTGGTGCTTCCTTTCTTGGATCAAGTTGGTGAAAGCGAAAGGTTTGTTCGGATTTTATGTTGGTTTTCTTTTTAGTGGACAAATATAATTATCGAACTTGCTGATCCTGTGATTTGATTGCCAATTTTAATTTTTTTAGAATTATTTTTCATGCTATGAGGGTCTCACTGTTGAAACACCACCTTTTGTTGTGATTTTATGCAATAATTCGTCTTCACTGATGCACTGTGTCTTTACTTCCCCTTCTGCGATCTCATCTCATTTAGTGATGAAATATGCATGATATCTGCTTAATTTATTTGTCAAAGTAATTGTTTTATGTGTATATATAGATACTATTTCTTTCTTTGTGTTTCATGTATTGCTGCAACTTCAGTTTTATTATTATACACAAATCTCTTTGTTGGGATAAGGCTGTTTGTTGCTGTTGTCGTTGTATACACCAACCTCTTTTATCCCGCCCTGTTCCGTTCATGTTGCTTATACCGCCTCCTTTTCACTGTCTTTGCGTAGCTTATGCTGTTTCTATTGGTTTCTTCCATTGTAATAATAATGGAGAATAAGTTTTGATCATATTTTCCTCCTTTTCCTAAATAATACAATGTTATTTCTATTTTGTATTTACAGTTGAAGACTCCAAAATAAGCAGATCTTTGAGGTTTAATGTAGTTGCCAGTGAAATTTTCTTTTGTATTGAACAGACTGGTGAAGGTGTGAAATGACCAATAAATCGCAACTATCAATTATAGGGAAAATTGCCAATGCTCAGTGCTCTGGCGGCTGAGGGGCCAGGGTCGAATCCCTGGAGGGGGTGTGGGGGTGGGGGTGGGGTGAGCAGTGCAAAGTAGTGTCACCTGCAAAGTGGGTGGTCCTGCTTCAAGCGGCTGTGATGATGATTGCCCACGTGGTTGTCCCAAAAAAAAATTTTATTCGAAAAATTAGTTGCAAACGAATTTCGTGAGAATGGTACAAACGGCACCAGGGTGCACATTAGTGCCGAAAATTGATAAGCTCCCCCCAAAAAGTGTAAATCACTTTTTGATGCTGATGCATCAGCCCCTAGTGCCGTTTGCATGGTTTTCACAAAATTCATTTGCACGTAATCCTAACCCTCAATTATATATATATATGTATATATATATATATATATATATATATATATATATATTTTTTTTTTTCTGTTTTTAAAATTATTTTTATTTTAACCAACTGGTAACCAGGGACAAGTTACTGGATAACTCGGATCGGTAGACATCCGAGTCACCGGACCTAATCAAAATTTTACACACTGGTCCACAGCGAAAGTCATCTTGGCTAAGGGTAAACTCCATTAATATTACAAACCCATTACAACATCTTGGGTACACGTGATAAAAAAACTTCGTCATGCTTTCTCTGTAACTCAGATGGAATATAATTATATTGCCAAGATTACATCACAACATCGAA
>JAOXJP010227714.1:0-11250 GCA_025762735.1 Platanus orientalis | reverse complement strand
GTTCTATAGGCCATCAATGCATAGGGTAGCATTTCATGCCAGTTGGAGTAATTAGCAATCATTTTTTGTAAGATCTTCTTGAGGTGTTTGTTGGATGCTTCTATTACTCCATTCATCTGTGGTCTGTATGGGGAGGATTGATGGTGGTGAATCTTAAACTTCTTGTAGAGTAGTTCAAGATTTTTTCTCACAAAATTAATTGAATTGTCAGTAATATTTTATTAGGAACACTATATCTATAGATGATGTCTCTTCATATGAATCTGGCTGTGTTCTTCATTGTGACTACTGCTAGAGATACAACTTCACTTGGTGAAGTAGTCGATAGCCACTATGATGAACAGATGTCCATTGGTAGCCTTTTGCGGCATAGGCCCTACTACATCGATCCCCACGTGGAGAATGGCCAAGGAGTAGTCAAATTATGTAATTCTGAAGCTGGCCTTTTGATAATGTTGGCATAAGACTGCCAATTGTGGCACTTCTTTACATGTTGACAGTAATCAGTTTCCATGGTTGACCAGTAGTAGCTTAGTCAAAGGACTTCTTAGCAAACATGAGCCCATTCATGTGTGGGCCGCATTCTCCTCTATGGATATCTTCAATGATAGTGGAGGCTTCAGCTTCATCTACACATCTCAAGAAAACATGATGGGGGGACCTCTTGTATAGGGTCCCACCATGTAAAACAAATTGAGTAGCTAATCTCCTCAGAGCATGTTGATCATTCTTTGAGGCCATGGATGGAAGAGTCTGATCTTCCAGGTAATTCTTGATGTCAAGGAACGACGGTTCCCTGCTCAAATTAGTAGTTGTAATTTGGCTCATTTCTCTGCTCAATCTCAATGGGCATCATGTTTGCCCCTTGAGGGATGTCAATCATTGAATCCAATGTGGCTAAAGCATCTATAAAGCTATTCCTTCTTCTGCTAATGCAGTCGAAAGTTAGATATTTGAAGCTTTTGGAAAGAATCTATAGGCATTCATGGTAATCTAGGAATTTTTCTTCCCGAATTAACCAATCTTCAGTTGCTTGGAAGATGACAAGTGCTAAGTCTCCGTAGACTTCTAATTCATCAATGCCAAGATTAATGGTAGATTTCAAACCGATGATGCAAGCTTCATACTCGGCTGTATTGTTGGTGCATTGAAAATGTAGCCTAGCGGTGATTGAAATAAGGACACCTGTAGGGGAAATGAGCACAGCTGTAATCCCGTAGCCTAGCTGACTACCAACTTTATCAAAGCACATCTTCCATCTAACTATCTTGCTTGATTCAACCTCAACACAAAGAATGAGTTCATCTAGGAAGTTAAATTTCAAAGATGAAGGTTCATTTGCTGGTCCATCTATTAAGAAGTCGGCTATGGCTTACCCCTTAATAGCTTTCTGTGAGACATAGGTGATGCCAAACTCAAATAACATCATAAGCCACCGGGTAGTTCTTCCTATGGTTGTTGGTTTCCTAAATAAATACTTAATGGGATTTATCCGAGAAATCAAGAATACTTTATATGAGAGGGAGTAGTTTTGAAGTCTTTTGGTGATGTAGACAAGGGAAAGGCAGGTCTTCTCTAGAGGAGTGTACCTGGTTTCATAGTCAATGAAGCACTTGCTCAGATAGTAGATAGCTTGTTCCTTCTTTCCTGTCTTGTCATGGTGTCCTAGCACACATCGCATGGAGCAGTCATGTATAGTTAGATACAAGATCAGTGGGTAGTCTGGCTCTGGAGAGACCAACACAGGTGGGCTTAGCAAATAGTTATTGATTTTGTCAAAAGTAGCTTGACAATCATTGTTCCACTAGGTTGGAACATTCTTCCTCAATAGCTTGAACAGTGACTCACAAATGGGGGTGAGCTGAGCAATGAAGCGACTAATGTATTGGATATGCCCCAAGAAACTGCGTACATCATTCCTTATGCGAGGTGTGGGCATTCCAATAATTGTCTTGGCCTTAGAAGGATTAACCTCTATTCCTCTTTCACTGATGATGAAGCCTAGTAATTTCCCATGGGAGGCTCCAAAGATGCACTTGTTCAGATTCAACTTTAATCTGTACTATTTGAGATGGGTAAATAGCTTCCATAGATATATCAGATGATTTTCCTTGTGACGGGATTTAACAATCATGTCATCAACATAGACTTTCATCTCTTTGTTGATCATGTCATAGAAGACGACAGTCATGGCCCGCTGATATGTTGTCCCTACATTCTTGAGACCGAATGACATTACTTTATAGTAGAATGTGCTCCAAGGGGTCGTGAAAGCAATTTTCTCATGGTCTTCTTCTAACATCTTGATCTAATTGTAGCTTGAGAATCCATCCATGAAGGACATCATCTCGTGTCCGGCAAGACTGTCTATAAGCACATCAATGTGAGGTAAGGAGAAATCATCTTTGGGATTGGCTTTGTTCAGGTCTGTGTAATCTGTGCACATTCGGACCTTGCCATCCTTCTTGGGTACAGGGACGATGTTGGTTAACCATTGTGGATATTAGACAGATAAAAGGAAACTTGCGTCTAATTTCTTTTGAATTTCTTCTTTGAGGGCTACAGACCATTCAAGTCTTAGACACTTAGGCTTTTGCTTGATAGGATGAATATCTGGGTAGTGGGAAGCTTATGGGTGTAAAGGTTTGTGTCCAAACCAAGCATGTCTGCATAAGTCCATGCAAAGATGTCTATGTATTCTTTAAGTAAATTCAACAGGGCATGCCCTAGATCTGAAATGTTGGAGGTCCCAATTTCTATAATTCTAGGCACGGCTTTTGACCCAAGATTGACTTTTTTGAGGTCATCTACCGATGGAAGATTTCAGTTCTCTTGGTGCTTAAAGGCCTTAATCACCTCTTTCAGCATTAATTCCTCATCATTCCATCCTTCTTGTTCTTGTTTTTGGAAAGAAAATGTTTTTAGTATCAACTTATATACATAGGGGAATTTTACACCTGAGAAGAGCAATTGGACTTAGAATCAACTCCAAGTTGCCTACATACCTGATATTTAAGCTGATCACAAGCTTGAGAAATCTTGTATAGTTAAGATCAAGTCGTGCGTAGTTCTGCTCTCGAGATGGACCAAATTTATATTTTTTTTGAAAAACAACTGAACTTGAAGTTACTTCTCAAGTTGCCTACATACTTGACTTTTAGCATGAGTGCTTTTAAAAACATTAGTCTGTCAAAATCAAGCCGCACGTAGTTCTTTGATTTACAAGGGTAAAGAAAACTAAAAAGATTTGTCAAAAAGTGACTGGGCCTAAAGCTGTGTCTCAAGTTGCCTACGTACCCCTTACAAGTGCATTAGTCAAATGTTTCAACAATTCATGAGTCATTAGGGATCAAGTCTTACGTAGTTCTTTCCAAAAAAGAGTAAGAGAAAAATAACATAAACTTTTTAAAAACTGAACACTGGAGTAGAGAAGGTTTGGCTTTTCCTAGCCTCTTTTCCCAATCAATCAATCCATCACCTGGTCTTGATCTTTTTCTGCATCTGAGTTGGCTTGCCCGATCTACTCTACGACATCAACAGGTACCCATGTTTTTGGCATGTTGACCTGGTCAAGGTCAAGATCATCTAAGTCTAACTCTCCTCTCGTAATTACTAACTATAGTGCTTCTCTGACATCATCGGGGAGTGAGAGTAGACTTAGAGGTGCTAAGGTGTGTCTTCCCTATATTCTGAGGTGCTGGGGGTTGAACATTCCCCAACCTCAAGGACAGACGGCTTAAAGTTGGACATGTGGGTATGAGGAGCAGCCTCAAGATGATAGGTAGAATACAGACTGATGGTTGGAGGTGGAATTAAGACTGGTTTTGTCAGGATGTGTCATATACTAGGCTTGGATGGTATTGTTGGAGCTGGTGGTTCGGTTAACAAGGTAGTACTGATCTTGGAGAGTTCAGAAGCTGATGTGAAGTGCAGTGCGGTCTTGTGGCCGGCTTTCTTCTTCTTATTTCTCTTGAATTGATGTTTAAGGAGAGGTTTGAACCCTAAACCTGCTTTGCAGGGCACTATGATGGCTTTGATAAGGTTCTTCCTTCCTTGAGAATGCTTGCATAGACCCTTGTTTGGGTCGAACTTCATTCTGGCCATCATGTTGAATTTCAGCGGAAGTCTTTCAGCCTTCCTTTTCAACTCTGCTGCCTCTTTCTTTGTATGTACAACCTCAAACTGATATGAGGTGAATGTGTTCGGGGCTTGCAAGTTCCGAACTCCCAGTATCTTTTGGCCTATCATAGTAATGACATCTATATCTGTTGGCACTGTAATGACCTTGTCATTGACGATGAACTTGACTTTTTGGTATAGTGTGGATGGGATGGCACCTGCCTGATGTATCCATGGCCTTCCCAACAGCATTGTGAAGGAGGATGGTATGCACAGTATCTGGAACTAAACTTGGAACATTCTTCCTTCTATCACTAGGGGAATGAACACTTCTCCTTGGCCGCGACTTACTGAGTTATCGAAGGCCCTTATGTCACATGGGTTGGGTTTCACACAATCTGAGGGAACTCCCAACGTATCCAACGTATCTTTGGTACAAATATTCAGGGTTGATCCGTTGTCTACCAAGATGAGCGGTATACACATGTCGGAGTGGCATGCCGTGATGTAGATAGCTCTGTTGTGCACGGTGTCACCCTTGGGGATTTCATCCTCTGAAAATGTGATGACTCATGGTGTTGATACTCTTACCAACATATTCTCCAGCCTGTCTGGTGTGATCGAGATGTCCACAAAGGAATTTTTGAATATGCATAAGAATCTTTCTTGGTGTTGCTCTGATGTGAGCAAAAGGCCTAAGATTGAGACCTGTGCGGGTGTCTTGGATAACTGGTTGATCAAGAACAGGTGAGACTTCCATATAGCTGCTTCAAAGATCCTATTCTCTTTCTTCTCTTCTGCTTCTTTGGCTTGCCTCTATGGTTTTGTCTCTGTCTCTTCCTTTGTCATCTTTTTTTTTCCTTTGCCCTTGGGATGCAGATATGTGACTAGTTTGGAGACTCTACCTGACCAGGTAATGAAGGCTGTGAGCTCTTCCAGCTCATCCTTTGAAAGTTTAGGGTCTGCAACTTCTCCAACTAGGTAACCCAAAGGGACTCTATTCAACAGATATTGGATTCTAGTTGGTGGGAGAATATTATGACTTGGTAGGGGGATGAAAGGTCAGTGAGTTGGGCATACAGTGATGGTGGTGGAATGATATGAGGTGATGAAAAAGGGTTATGAGTTGTTGAACCTTCCCCGTATATGTTGATGTTAGGGAGAAGAACTATGATTGGGCTATTTGGGGCCGTATCCCATATATTGGTGAGAAAATGCTCATATTTAGGAGGAGCGATAGGCTTAGGGACATATCCATCTATAGTGGACACATAATTGGTGTCGGGCAAAAATATGAATTTTTTTAGGTTATGAAATTTTGGTAATGAAACTAGCAAGGTTTAACTGGGTGCTGGTGGTACCTATCATATTGACCCCTTTTGGTAACTTGTGGTCAGGGAGTGGGTTTTGGATGATGTTTGTATCTGGTGGGGGATTGGAGGGTGTAGGATCAAATGATACCTTACCCTCATCGATCAGGTCTTGAATGTCATGTTTTAGGCAGAAACAGCTGTCGAGGGTGTGCCTCGAAGTCTGGTGATATTCACAATATTCCGCTTGATTATAGCGGTAGGGTAGAGGGTATGGTGGAGGTCTGGGATCAATTAGCTTCAACTTCTTCTTAATGAGGCACTCCATAATGTATTTATAAGAGTAAGGCAGAGGAGTGAACTTTCTTTTCTTCTTTTCTTCTTCGGGCACACCCGAGTACTTAGGCTAATAGAACTGCTGAGTTTGAGAAGGGATGATATTCATAGTTGCAGGGTAACTTTAAGCTGGCTGTGGCGGTGGTAGAATATGACCGCTATTTTGATTAGGTCGTGGAATTTCAATGGCATGCATAAGATTAGCTTCTGACCGGGTAGTGATTGCCTTCTTTGGTACAATCTTGGAGGAACTGGCTGGGGAAAGCGATGCCTCATGTATTAACCCTACCTTGATTGCCAATTCTACATTGCTAGCTTTGTCGACAACCTCAGCAAAGCTATTCTGTGTTGCAATTAGGAGCATCAACTAGTAAGTAAGACCTATAGTGCTCATAAAGGTCGATATTAGGTCCTCCTTGGACATAGGATTTTTCAAGTTAGAGGTCTTCAATCTCCATCCATATGCAAAATCTATGATATTCTCTCCTGAAGCAGGCCTTATTCCTTTAATTTCTTCTCTGGTCAGTAGCAGTTCAAGGTTGAATCTATAATGGTTGAGGAATGATTGCGTCAGGGCCCTCTATGTGCTGATGTTGTTCTTTTCTTGGCTTGTCAGCCATTTTCCTGCAATTTTCTCCAAGCTCTGGCCAAATATCTATACCAGGATCTGCTCATCATGTCCCCATTGGAACATAGCATTACAATACATGCGAAGATGCATCCTAGGGAAAGTGGTACCATCGTACTTCTCGACATTAGGCATTTGAAAGTTCAGTGGTAACACACCTCTAGTGTGTATGCAAAGGTCTTTGAAGTCCATGGAGATAGGGGTGCATAGGTTTCCGTTCTCGAGCAGTGTTTGTATTGTGATGAGTCCTTTGAAGAAGAGAGATTCAGGGGTGCATAGGTTCTGAAATTACACCATTTGGACCACAGGAGAGGCTCTTGGGGTCCTTTGAGGGTCCAGAGGTCATTCTCTAAGTAGAAAGGGTAAAATGGTAATATTTTGCATGTAGGTCGAAAAAGGTAAAAATGTGAATTTTTTACCTGTGATGCTTCTTGACAAGAAAGCTTATGTCGGTAAAGAAATTTAGTGATCTGGATGACAAATAGTGAGTATTGGGCCTTTGAAGATAGAATGGTAAAATAGTAATTTTTCTAACTATGATGCTTTACTGGAGAAAGGTTTGTAAGAGGTGGAAAACTTACTGATGGCTTGAATGGGGTTCTCAAATGTAGACCCTCAAAGTCCCAATGATGCTTTTGAGTGAGTTTAGGGTTTATCTTGAAAAGGTGCTTTTTGGGTTGTAATGAGGTATTTTGATTGATTCATTTGCGACTGGAACATCTGGGAAGATCTTTTTTGGGAATGCCTAACCTCTCGAGGTTCAGGTTTACTTTTCCTAAGGTATGGGTGCTTGGAATGTTGACATTTGAATATTGTTATGCTATCCTTATACCATCACATGACCCGAGTCAAAATTTGGGTGCTGAGAGTGCCTTTTTTAGTCCAATGGTAGAGGTGGTTATTGCGGGAAGCCTAATTTGGATCTCTTTTACCTCATGAAGTCTATGTTGGCATGTCTTTCCTAGATATGATGTCATGTGACATGTTGTAGTGAGTTTTCAGATTCATTGGTTGAGCATGAGAATCAAAAGTTGTGCATACAAAACTCTGTTGTGTTGGCATTTATGGTAGCCCTTGGACTTGGTTCTTCTCTAAGTGGCATTAAATGTTTAAATTGGTTATGCTGATTATCATTAATTGTGCTCTTGAACTTCTGTTGCCGATGGTTATGTCTTTGTTCTCTCCAAAATCAAGGACTTCATTAATGAGCTAAAATGCAGCTTAGGTTATAGGTTTGAATGAAAAGGATAAAAGGCTCAAAATAATTATTAATTGTCAAGCTTAATTTTAAATGCTCATTGATGGAGAGAGGTCTTGAATTGCAAGATAAAATTTGGCTTAGGAAATGGATGCTAATAAAGTTGAATAATAGGATAAAAATTGTAGCATATCCATTGGGTTTATGATTGTCCAACATCATAAGATGTCTCTTAACTATCTATGGATGTGAGCAATTTGAAAGGAACAAAAGATAGGATGCATGTTCAAGTTTTCAAAATGTGTAAATACTTATATAATGTGATTGAACCTTATTCAGGTTGCCTATATACCCCAATGCAGGGATCAAGTCAAGCGTAGTTCATCGGTAAATGCCTTTCATCTTCTAAATTTGATAGTTCAATATTGAGGGTAGCTTTTGCAATGAAGTAGCTAAGTGAGAAAATTCTCTTTCTTTTCTTTGCTATTCTTCTTGTTTTTGCTTTTTTTTTTTTTTTTTTTGCTTTTTTTTTGCTTTTCCCTTTTTTTAGGAGGTTTCCCTTGATGGTAACTACCGCAATGAGAGAGGTTTGATGAAGGCTTTCAATGAAAAGTGGTCTATTCTACAAGAATAAATTGATAGTGATGAATACTTGAACATGCTAAATTGTACTCGTGAGTACCTTTCAAATTATACATGAGATGGGTTGAAAGATGGACTGCGTCTATCATTCTGATAAATTTGAGGTTGTACAATTGAAGTTGTAGTAACTGATGTTATAGTTGGCTGCTATGGAAGTGAGTTAAGATTTACCAAATGTTGTTGAACAATCAAGAGAGTTGTGGTTTTGAAAAAGAAGCCTTTATTATTGGCTCAAAATGGTTGACTAGTGACAAACTTTGAATAGGTCATTTTGAGGATTCTAGTCGGCCAAAAATGGCCTTTCTTCATGTCAATGAACAATTGAGATCATACTTGACATGGGTTTAATGCATAAAGAATATTGTGTTCAGAAAGAAAAGGCTATGTATTTGGCCCAAAGTGTTTGACTAGTGAAAAATTGTATATGGGTCCTTTTAAAAAATTGATCGGCCAAAGATAGCCTCCTATCCTTTCTAGGGGCATGTTGTCAGCTTCAAAAGTGAATCATTGAGCATGTTGTTGGTTGCTGGAGTATAGTTGTCTTGCACATTGTTGACTGTCGGAGTAGGGCGTACATCATTGACTACTAGAGTAGAGCATTGAGAGTACATTATTGGATGCCGGAGTTCTTTAAGAATTAAGGATTCTTGATTGGACAATTATTCTTTCTTTCCCCCCCTTTTTTTTTCCCCCAAGGCCCTTTTTCCTTAAGACTAGGTTTATTTTGTCCCCTTTTCTTGTACTTGGTGCCTTATACAAGTTTTTTCTAAGACTGGGATTTTTCATTTTATTTTCTTTGCCACCCATTTTTTTTTGCTCTTGGCACCTTTACAAGTTTTCACCAAGTTTGGGTTTTTCATAATTTCTTTACTATGATTGTTAGTCAAGACATCTTGGATGTGTCTCAAAGAAAGTCTCTACAATATATGCCCAGTACTGCTAGTTGATACTACTTGCTGGATGCAGCCAGGTTTTTAAAATGATGCTTGTCTTTAAGAAGTTCGTTCTCATGCTCTATCATTGATCTGTTAAATCCGCAAGGAAAAATGTTGATGACAGCATACATACGCAAACTTACTTCTTAGACTTTACCAGGTGATTGTGCTTTTTGCTTGACCATAATCCAATTAGGGACTGACATCAACACATCCATGACTCTTAAGAAATCAATATTTGATCTTAAGTTGAATTTCTTTTTTTTAACGGGATCTTTTGGGAGGCTTTTTGGAAATTTAGCCACTTGTTAGTAGTTAGTAAGGATCCCTCTGGATTTGGGTAAACATTTTGAAAATATTTGCATGCAACATGCAAATCATGCACACAAAACGATGAAAAAGTTTTAAAGAGAGGAAACTCTGTGGAGCATCCCATTTTGTAAAATTGGTGCTCCTAGAGGCAAAAGTGTGGCATGCATTGCAAGCAAGCTATGAGTTAAAATATTTTCAGAATCCGTTCATCCAAAAGGAATCTAAAAGCTGCAGAAATACAAGGTATAAGAAATTATGCATGAATTTTACAAATTATGTAGTTGAAAATATGAAGTTTTACAAAGTTACAAAATAATTTGGAAAGATTGAGTTTGATAAAGCTGTGCTTTTCCAATCATGATGCATGCTTAAAATATGTTGAGTTATTAATTAAGTTGTTTGTTTTGAGGTAGCATTTAAAATATAATAGAACTTAAATATGTGATCATGATCTCTTCCTCATGCAATTTTGGCAAGTTGGGGCTTGGTCCTGCATGGACAATGAATCTGATAGGATAAATGTAGAAAATGTGTCTTGTGAAAATATTTTATTTATATAAAAGGGGCTGCACTTAGAGTATAAAGGATGACTCACAAGTTACCTACATACCTTACATAGAGGTCAGGTTCAAGCCAGTTAGTAGTTTGGTCTATACATCGTTTAAAAGAAAAGAGAAATATACTAGTTTACAATGTCTTCAAAGTCTTTAAGGTTATCCTATTAGATTCACATTAATGGTCCTTTGGTCGACGAGGTCTTGAATGATAAACTTTAACGGGAAGCATTTGTCGATGGAATGTCTAAAGCCTTGGTGGTAGGCACAATATTTCTTCATATCATATGTTTTTGGGAGAGAACTAGGCAGCTGCCTTGGGGGAAGTAGCAGAAGATGCCCCTTGTCGACAAGAATAGCCAGCATTTGATTGATGGGATAAGGCAATGGTGTGAATTCCTTCCTAGCCCTTTTTGAGTGAGGAAAATAAGGTCTAAACATTTTTCTTTTAAGTGATGGGGTTATAACTTATGTTGTTGGATTATGAATGGCCTGAGCGGAGTGATAGACTTGAGATGTCGAGTTCATGGGTAAAATAGATGCAACTGGAAAAAGCTTTGTCTCCTTTCATGCAGTCTTAAGATGTTGGTCGTTCTCCTAGACCTGTCCATCTTATATAACATGTTCTATTCTTGATGCAGTTTTTATCACAGATGAAAAGCCATTACATGATTCAGTCACTAACATTACATGGTATGTTGGACTTAGGGATTTTAGGAAGGTTGACACCATGTCTACTTTCTCTAAAGGATTTTCAAATGTAGAGGTTGTAAGTCTCCAACGAAAGGCATATTCCTTAATATTTTTATGTGGTTTATGTCTCATTCTTTCTAATTCTAACCTAAGGGGCAAGAAGTCCAAGTTGAACTTGAACTTCTCCAAAAAGACTCGTGATAAGTCTATCCAAGTTTGGAGCTTGTTCTTATCTAGGTTCACAAATCACCTGAGGGCATGGCCCTCTAGGCTTAACGCAAATAGATGGATGATGAGTCTCTCATCCGTGCCTAGTTGGGACATATCATTGCAATACATCCGCAAGAGCATGCAAGGGCATCCTCATCCATTATACTTTGTAAATTTTGGGACCTTAAGACCACTTGGAAGGGGCCACCCAGGATATAAACATAAATCTTTAAAACTTGCCTTAGGGTAACAAACAACTTTCAAATTTTCTATTTCACCCATGAGTTGATCAATCCGTTGATTTGTCTAAGCT
>JAOXJP010227713.1:0-25221 GCA_025762735.1 Platanus orientalis | reverse complement strand
TTCGCTTCCTGCCAAACATGCACAATCTCCACCCCTCTCATGTCATGCAATAGTTGCCAAATATTGTGCACAAGAGCTAGCACCTTCCAAGGACATTCATTGACCTTATTCAAAATATCAACACTCAACTTAGAGTCGGACATAATCTTCAGATGAGAAATACCATGAGATAGGGTTAGAGTAATCCCTCTTTGGATGGCCTACAGTTCAGCCCATAAAACATGACGTTTTAAGGCAAGGCCATAGAATGCCAAAACAGCCTCACCATCGCTATCACGGAGAATGCCACCATAACCCACACGATCCTCATTCATGGAGCCATCACTATTTAATGCCGCCCAGCCCTCCAAAGGTCTATCCCACTAACACAACTTAGAAGGGCTGTTGTTATAGGACAAGGCCACGCCCCATCTCAGCATAATATCCTGATAGAGTTGAGTCTCCAATCCACTTGCCTTCAGCCTGCTAGAATGTGTGAACACTGCAGTAGATATGTCATTACAAATGCCAACAGCATTCCAAACCTACTCCCCAAACCTCCTTTGATTTCATTCCAGCCAAAGGTTAGAGATAGTGGCATTGAAAGCCAGCTTCAGGATATTTTTTAGCACCAACATTCTACTAAAGCCTTTAAGGATCCGTTTGGCTTCAGCCCTAAGAGACCTCGCCTTCTTGCGAGAAGGCCTAATTTGTTTCAGCATTTGGGTCCAAATGTTTGCAGAAAAGGGGCATAGAAAGAATAGGTGCTCCAAGTCCTCGGTGTGGTTCCAACAAAATACACATTGAGACACATTAAGAATTCCATAATGCCTAAGTAGGGATTGGGTAGGCAGCTTAGCCCATAAGGCCCGCTAAGCCACGAAATGCTGCCTCATTATAGACCATGCAGATTTCGTTAAGAACAATCCTTTGGAGTTTGCACTCTAAATAACGGCATCATGCCGGTCTATTAGGAATTTTACAATGCTATTTAGAGCAGCCCACACGTCCTTATCGGAGACATTAGGAGCGCACTTACAAGGGAGTGGATTCTGTGTTACTTGTAAGTAAATTTTAGGTTTATTAATTTATCTGTAATAGTTTAGGAGAACTATTAATAAAAATTAAATAGCTCAGGGGAGCCATTTAGAGATGGATGTAGGCCGGAGGGCCAAACCACTATAAATTTATATGTTGTGGTTTGTTTGTGTTATTCTATTTTGTGTTTATGCAAATTAACCAAACATAATTAAGTGACTTCAACTAAGGTTAAAATTATTAAAAAATTAATTTAAACAACCTTAGGGAATTTATCAACCATGCTCCCGCTTTGCTATAGGTAAACTATAGTGCATGACGGAGCCCCGTGGTCTATGATAAATTCACAGAAAAACAATTTACTCAATTAAAATAATTTCTGCTATATATTGATTAAAAGAAAATTAAATAAATTAAAAGAAAAGCAATTTACAATGAGCATTTTCCTAATAGATATTTCACAAGTATATTTTTCCAATGTACAATATTTTATACGATAAGTATTCTCTATTGATTACCTTTTTCTAGTAAACAAACTTCTTTTTTTTCTTAACCATTCTTTTTCAGAAGTCAAGAACAAAACCTCAATTCTTATGCTATATATGTGATTCTTCTATATTTATGTTTCCATAATTTAATAATACAACCTATCAATAACCCAGTCATGGTATGCCACCTATTATTTTGCACATCATCACATAATGGTGTGTAGTTCATTAGATTAAAACATTTAGCCTAAAAGGAACAATAAAAAAGAAAGCAGTAACTTCAATCTAGGCTTGTTTTTCAATAGTTCTATGTTCACTTTATCTTGTTAGTGCTTAGTCAGGTAAAACAACCAAATGCGAACTATAAAAAACAAAACATCTTGAAGTGTTGTATGCACCCAACCTCGTAACCTAAGCACTATCTTCCCTGATTAGGTGACCAACTTAAACATTTAAATAATAACTTAGTCATCTACTATAAACGCTAAAAAAGATTTTCAAATAACAAACATTGATCCTAAATCATGCATTGAACATGTCTACTTAGGCACACATTAGTTTTTCTTACATGTTTTGTTTGGTGTTATTTTTCTTTCTGTGTAAAACTATCATGTATTCTTTCATTGATCTTTTTATGAAGTTATTACCTTAACTTTTTAAAAACATTTACATATTGAATATGCTATCAATATAAAGCCTTACAAACATTTAATATGATAAATTTTTTCATGGTAAAATACTTACATTTTGTTTCACCTTGATTATATTGCATGTTAATATTGAATATTATTCTTCTTATACATCACGTTTTAAAGTTATATAGTTTAAACAAATATAATCCTAACTACAGTGCATGTATGAATTCACATGAGTTTATTTATTGGTACCAATAATTATAGTAATGCCCAATAATATATTGCAACGAATACCCTAAATAAATATTATAGAAATGATGTCTTTTCCGACAGATATTTATGAGTATGTCCTTTCATTATATAATATTCTTTAATGATTTAAAATAATAATAATTTCTATTGGCTATTAATGAACATTTTTTGGAATATAATGAATTAATTGGACATTAAAAAATATATTTCTAAAAAGATTTTTTTTTAAAAAAATAATCATTTATATTATCTGACAACATCCTTACAATCGTTTGATAAAATCTTTATCAAATACAATTGGATCACGATTTTCATATCTAATTAAGTTATTTCTATCCAAATTGAATAGAATTCTCATATAAGATAATAGATTCCTTGTTGCACATATTTATCATCTCAAATATAAAGTAAAGATTCAAATTACCAATGGAATATGAATTAACATCACTGGTTGACAATTCAAAACAATTAACATGATCATTTTAGAAATTACAAATAATTGAAGTATGGGACTAATCTATAGATTAGAAAAACACTTATATTGACAGTAAAATTTGACAAACTGTGTTTAATAATGGATCTCATTTAATGTTTGCATAAATGCATCCTCATATAAACTTAGTCAAACACTTTAGTGGCTGAAACAGTATCACATCATAGTTTGATAATTGTATATGTAGCAATCTCATAAGTGAAGTGCCAAGTCTTATTATTAGCTGTAAATGTTTCAGACCTTTAAGATATTGGATTATTAGATTTCCGAAAAAAAAAAAAAAAACATTATGTTATGACAGAATAATATAAAAGGTCTTTACTAACATTCTTTTTTTATTTCCATTTGAATTATCTATTTGTTATTACAAGTCTTATTTGTGATGGATAATTTTTAAAAGGTCAAAGGCTAATCTTGTGACTATAGATATCAAAACTAATCTGCTTGGCTTCATTTGTTGTCAATAAAAAAGTTTTCCTATAACTTGTTTAATAAACCCAAGATTTTGCAAATATGATGTGATTCTTAGAAGTTATGACCAAAATAGTGTCAATGAATTAAAATGTGTCTTTTAATCAAGGTTTTCTAACAAGATTTTAAGTACTTAAGATTGGTCTACAATTAATAACATACTTCTATCTTAAAATATGGAGGAGATTGAGTGGTATATAGAATAATTTAATTATTGAATAAAAACTTTGTGTTGAGCTTTGGATTGGTGCAAATTCCAAAATTTTCTTGCTTTTTGAAGCTTAGATGCTTTTAAGGCCGTTACATGTTGATTTCTAGAGTTCCACTTGTTTTGATTCTGACGAATTTATCTTATTTTTCTTCATCCCTTTCAATTTTCTAGTTTATATTTATATTCTTGAATTTTTAGATTATTTTCTTGAAATCTTGAGTTTAACTTACTAGTTTAGTTTGTCATTTAGGCCGGGATGATCCGATGTTGGACATGTTCGGCTTGGGGAAAAATAAATGAGCTGGGCTAATCAAACTTTGGGTTGGGCCAAGTTTGGGTCCAGCTTTTAAGCCGAAAGTTTTATTCAAGGTGAAAATGGCCAGACTTAATTTCAGCCCAATACCCAGCTTGGCCCGGCCCAAAGTAGATAACTTATAACTATGGGACGGTCCAGCCCAAAATAGCTAGCCTAGGCTAAAAAATATTAAATACCCACCATAGATCTAATGATCTGACAGTAAAACCTAAATCCTAATCCCCACAAAAGTAAATAAATAAATAAATAAAAACCCAAATTTTTACTCCCAATCTCCTATTCTTTTCAATCCTTTCATTTTTAAAATATCTGATTTATTTTTTTCTTCATTCGCTCCTTTTTCCATGTCTTGTTCCGAGTTCAATCCTTTCACTAACATGTGATGTGTTTTTGAATTTGGTATCTCTTTTTGACCACTTTTTGAAATGAACACTTTTTTTTAACACTTTTAACCCTATACATAGCATGTGTCAGCCCATGGTGTGATCACACATTTGGTCACACTAATTTTAGTCACAGAAAATTTACTCCCATAATTTATTATTTAGATCTTGAAACTTCAATTTCTTTTGAAACTCACCCTGAACCCATTATTCTCAAAACCCAATATTTGCACAGCTCTAATTAGTAGGATTTTTCGGATTTAACCCAATTCCTAATAACAACGGACTTACTCTCTAGTTTCTACTACATGAATTCTCATAAATCCCAATTCCTAATAATTCAATAACAATGGACTACTCCCTAGATCATCCTTCATGAATTCTCCTTTGATCAAAGAGGCTGCCACCCTGATGTCACTACCCATATGCAGCCATGATATCATGAATTTTATATCCCCCTGGATGCATGGAAAGAGGGACTTTGTCCACCAAGAATCTCTTCCTCTCACATTTTTTTGGCTATGGGCCGTATGGCCACTTAGGCCTACTGCCTCATCGGTGCATCCCCACACCACCACTGGTGAATGGGCAGACATCAAAGCAATCCATTTCGGAATTGCTGCTCATGAGGTTTGAAATCCTAACATCTCCATTGGAGAGGCCATACTGTGTCATCTCTCCCTCTTAACATTGGAAAAAGAACTCTGAGAAGTGAAGGTGGAAGTGAGAGGCCCAATGCAGAGAAACTAATTTAGTGGGTTGGGTTCATTACTACTATGGGCAGAAACGTCAGTGCAAGCTCATTACAAAGAGGGGGGCCAACAGTTCACCCATTTGGTGCTCAAGGTCCCGAGATCCCTGACCTTTTTTTTCCTTTTTTTTTTTTTTTTTTGGTAAAAGATATATGTTGCTGAATAATAAAAGAAACTTTATATTAAGACAGCTCCTCCCATAAAACGGAAGACAGGAGGGGGACCATTAAGATAAACAGAGGTGGAGGCTGCGATATGGGCTGCTTTGTTAGCCAGCCGGTTAGCACACAAAATAGGGAGCAAATGTTCTGTTCAGGACTTTGTGTGTCCCACTGTGTCCTCACACCACAGGCTGACACGTGATGATTTTTTGAATTTAGTGCCACTTTTAAATAGGCAGCAAATGTTCATTTGAGCACTTTTTATGTAGGATTTTAATCTTGTATACCAAACCTTTGTGTGTAGGACATGGTGGGACATACAAATTTCTGTCCCCCTACAAAATATGAACTATAGTTTTGAGAACCAAACCAACCATCAAACCAGTAAGATGAACAGTTCAGGTCCAACTGGGCTTGATCATCAGTTTACATGATTTAACCGTGGTTCGCTTCACATAAGTAAAATGTAATAAAATAACAAAAAATTAAACATTCATTATGCATTAGAAGATTTATGACCAGGTTTTTAATTTTTAGACATACCAACAAAATCAAAATAAAATATCGAAAAATAAAAACAAATCATGGAAAGTGGGATTTGAATTTGAAAAGGCACATTTCTAATTTTGTTATTTTTAATTTGCTAAAAAAAAATTGATTGGTTTTATTGGATTTGTAAAACACTGCAGCCAGTTTTCATTGATTTTGTTGGTTATATATGATTTTTGGCAAATTATGGTTTTCAGCTTCTATAAAACTGTTTAGGGTATCAGTTAAGGTCTAACCAGGTTGGACTGTTTGGTCCAATCTGGTTTTCAAAACTATGATATGAACATCATGAAAAAGAGATGTAAAATTTTTGCAGTCCCTAATAATGGGTCCTATTTGCCAAGGAGAAGAGGGAAGATCAGAGAGTATGTAGTTCACGACCAAATTGGAATCATCACTTTAGTCTTTTTGGCTCCTAGACGATGGGCTAGAAGGCTCCGTGGATTTGGTTCACCTCCTTAACCAACACCCACGGCCACACATATGCAATGACAAACATGTGATGTCAAAAAAGTGAAAATCCCTCATTGTTTACCCCATTTTCAAATTCAGCCAACACAAGGAAAACACGTGGATTCCACTATTTTCGAAACTAGTCACCACGGAGACAACATGTAGCACGTCTCAGGCAGGAAGCTGAAAAGTATAAACAACTGCAATGGGTGATGCGTATCTCAAGAGTCAATGTGGTTTCCAAATATGGGTTTTGGTTACTCGAAACAAAGGGAAGTGGATCATGATCGAGCCCATTTTCACTATCAGTAACGCCATCCAAAATCCAATAAAGGTTGACATGTCAATAGCAGCAGTTACCAAAGAGAAACTGATTCAAATTGTTAGAAGTGGAGAAGCAACCATAACTAACTGTTGCACTATAATGTCACAAGACAAAGAATTAAAAGGCATCATCATCAATCTAATCTGCTTATTTACTTTATCTTAGGAGTAAGAGTAATTTAGAATTTGTAGTGTAGCTTGTAAGCTTGTAACAAATTGTTTGTCATCGAATGAGCATTCATCAATGTAATAGCTCCTCGAATCAATTTCAACAAGTCAATTGTCTCTTAAAGTTATTCATATTTTATTATTTTATTTATCTTTGGTGTCATTCTTCTCTCTCTAAGACTTTAAAAAGTCCTCTTAAGTAGGGCGACAAATGGATCTAATTCGGAACAGACATAAGCATATTTGTTTCCATAACCTATTCTAACAGATATTATAAAACTATATCTTATCCTAAATTCTTAAATAATTAGGATTTCGGACCAGATTTCATACATATGGAAATAATAGACAATTCCATATATGTGATCACCGTTGCCATGCGGTCTTCCCTAATCTATCCTAGCCAAAATCTCCGGTGTTGTTTGGCATATCAATGATGTCAAATGGAACAAAACACTATCTCTTTAAAGGTGATGGTACCCAAGGGTGTCAAAATGGATTAAGATAGAACAAATATGAAGTAAAGAGTTTATATATTTTTAAGGGTTTTAGTTATGAGGCTATTTTAGATTGTTGGATTAGTGTTAAATCCAATAGTCTATTCTATCTGTTACATTTTAGCCAAATAGATATTTAACAAAATGGATCGATATATATATATATATATCCGTATCCTATCCGTTTATCAAATATTTTTATAATCAAACCAGATAAACTTATTTCAGATCGGATGCATACCGGAATACGGTCATTTTTGGGATAACTTACAGCCCTACTCTTAATGAGACAATTCCGAATCCAGTCTCAAGATGAGAGAAACTTTAAAAACATCAAAACACTCTCCAAATGAAAAGTGTAAATCACTTTTTCGAGCGTCCTCCATTGCATGTGGGCTGACTGTGGGCATTCGTTAAGAGGGTAGACAAAATCCAGCTGGTTAGAAGGAGGCCATACTTAGCAGCAAGAGATTCCGACATCTCAGCCGAATAGGGTACTAAACTTTGCAGCAGCAACAAAAGAACCCAAAAAACAGTACAAGCAAAGTAGAAACTTCTGGCGATTGGGCAGGATTTCTCATACAAGCAAGCTGTCTCGCTTGTTTTTGGTTTAGAAACATTGTACATCCCCTGATATGAAATATCAAGGAAGGTCAGCTTAAATACGACCATCTTCAATTCCCATCTGAGTCTTGTATTGATATCTAAACATTTATTATTATTTGCTAAACTAATGTGTCAGTTTGGTTGTTGGAGGTTTGAACTAAAAACACCAGGGATTAAATAATAGTGGTACCTGAGAAGAATTGCATTAAAAGCACCAAATTTAACATGTGACCCACTAAGGTTGCAAATAGATTGAATTTTTTAAACGGATCCAAGCTATATTCAGACCGCATAGGACAAACATGAATTCAGTTTGACCCACTCCAATTAAAGACAGATGATCTGCTACACCCACATTTGTTTGTCTCTCCGTGTCCCCAAACCACAGGCTGACACGTGACGATTTTTGAATTTGAATGGGAAGTATATGTTCAATTGAACACTTTTTCTTTTTTATGTTTAAATCCCAATTTTGTGGATACCTATTTTTTCATTTAAAAATCCTTGGATGTGGGGTCACAGGGGGACAGACAATTTGGATACAGCAGATCCTTTCCCTTATAGATATAATCCTTGTAAAAATATTCTAATTATAGTTAATGTACAATTTTATATACTATATATTATGGCGAATGCAGATTAAAGTGGATCAATTTATAGAAAAATTACCAATATATATAGAATATTTACTTGAAAAAAAACTTGGATAAAAAGATCCTGTCTGTTTAGGTTCCTATTTGTTTAGGAAAAATCTAATTATAAACAGACAAGTACAGATACACCTTTAATTTAAGGGACTTAATACAGTTCTGTTTACAGCCCTAGATCCACTGAACCGTCTGATAGTACAAATTGTTGGGCCATTCAAGCTATATCATACAAAAACTGTATGGATGATCATAATTCTATCATTAAAATCATTTTGAAGGCCTCATGGAATCATGACCATTAACAGAAAGCATCCAACCAGAAACAGCTGAGATCAAATTAAGCAAAAAGAGGGACAATCTCTTCAAGTTTCATTGAGATCCAATGCGATCAAGACTCTCAGAAACAGATCTCATCCTAGGCCGCATCTCCTGGTCGAATTCTGTGCAGCTAAGTGCGATATGAAACGCGGCAAGAACTTGTTTCTTTGCGTGAACCTCATGTAGAAGTGCCCGGTCTATGATCTCCGATAGGGGGCGTTCCTCTCGAAACACCTTCCTCACATAGCTCTCCAGTCCCTTACCATCATTTTCTGGCCCTGCATCTGGCTTCCGGCCAGTTAGGATCTCCAACAGTACAATGCCAAATGAGTATACATCGCACTTCTGTGTTAACCTGCTGCTAGAGACTCGAGCCTCCGGTGCCATGTAGATGGTAGAGTCAGAAGCTGTAGTCTTCAACCCAACCCCTGAGGTTCCAACAATTTGGGTTGAGCTTTGCTTCTTGGATGATAGATCTGTGGAGCTTGAGACAAGCCGGGTGAGGCCAAAACCAGAGACAAACGGCTGGAGATCATCGTCGAGAAGGATCTTCGATGATTTTATGTTCCCATGGACATATTTGCGAGGGCTGCATTCGTGAATATACATGATACCCCTTGCAGACCCTTGGGCAATCTTCAACCGTGCAACCCATGATAAAGGTGGCAATGAATTTGAAGGCCCACCTGCACAAAAATTAAGAGAATGAGAATAATTCATCCATAGAAAGAAAAGCAAACATACAACTTGATTATCAAGATCAGTCCTTTGGCCAAGGCAATGCTTTCATCTTGTTTTCTAACAAAAAAACAATCCAATGCTTTCATTAAGCAAATTGGTTATCACAATTGGTTTCGATTACGACAACTATAAAGAAATAACAGAAATTGATCACAAGTCATGTGACAACTTCGCATGTATAATGACAGGAAGTATTACATGATTAATAGTGTTTAACGCTAATAGTGCTTGGCCTTCAAACTGTTACAAAAACCATGGGCTTATTAATTAGCCCACCCAAGCTGTAGTTTACAGAAGAAAATAATAAACCAGGAGTGTTCAAGAGAAAAGCAAAGGTGTGCAGAGATTTTTGTGTTCAACAGCTCACATAACAAGAAAATACTAAAAAAACAAACAATATAAACCCCTATTATTTATATTTGTGTTCACCCAGCTACCACTTGATCTGAGATTTTTGAATTTGAATCATATTATAGTCTGAACATAAATATGGCAAGCCAATTGACACATGTAAAAGATAACTAAAACCACATTCTTCTTACGTTAATCAAGGTTTAAGCTTTAATTTTCCTTAAAATGAATTATTACAAAATTTCTCACTGAAACAGCAAAACAAGCACCGAGGTTTTTCAAAGACCAATCTCTTGAGCATATATCAGTTTTATTCTAATATATCAGCCAAAAGATAAAACAAAATGAATGATAACCGATAGGTTTTCTCCCCATTAGCAAATTTAAAAAGCATATCAATGATACAAAAATTCGGCAAACATATCGTAATTTCATTCGGATTTGGATTCATCAAATAAATGCATTTAAATTGCCAAATATACACATACATAAACATGATACATATAAAATGAAATGTTATCTCCAGGCTTCTTCTTCATTCTAATGTGGCAAAGATTTCCTTTCAATGGTGACAAAGTTTTCAAAACAGAATCTTGGGTTAGGACTGGTTAACCATTCCCATCAAAAGAACATATCAAACCAGCAATATTTATCCATAAAAACAACAATCTAAAACCCTTAAATCTGTAATGTATTAAGATAATGGGCAATGGCAGATCAACAAAATTCCCACCCTCCAATTTTTTTTCTTGGATTTATTTGCAGAGCAAGGTCCTTTAAAGCATCACAAATGCCAAAACAGGGTCAGACCCGAATCAATACTGAGTCAATGAAGACAAAGGAACGATTCTGAAGGGTTACAGTCCACTGGATCACGAGCACAGACAAACACATAATGTCCATGTCGCTTTAGAGGTCCACATGATAGGTAAGGGCGTTAAAGTCATTCAATTCCAAACAGGGTCCATTCATCTAACCTGACAGATAACCAGGTCGGGTTTGGACCCACTCAACACAACCCATCATACCCACACACCATATCTCACCAGGGCAGAAAACTTACCATGCAAAGCAGAGTAAAGACTACCGTTAGTGATGAAATCAGAGATCAGAAGCTTCTCATCAACAGCATAGTAGTAAGCTCTCAACCGGACTATATTCGGGTGGCGAACCCGCCCGATTGCTTCCACCTCCGTTTCAAACTCCTTCAACCTCCAGAACCCACCGGCCTCGCTCAGTCGTCTAACTGCCACAACCGCCGCCGGCGCCGCCGTGGAACCGCCGGATCCTCTCCTCCCCACCACCACCTTGTACACAATCCCACTCCGGCTCTTACCCACCACGTACGCAGATGCCCTCAACAAATCCTCTAATTCCAACCCAAATCCCTCGTCCACAACCATGAATTTACCCTTCTGCTCTTCCTCTTCATACTCCTTATCCGAATTTTCCTTTCCCATTTTACCCTCTCCGGACCTGCATTTTTTCCGTAACATCCACACAGAGAGCGAAACGGCTGCAACTACCAGCGAAACGCCGGTGATTACCGGAACGGCGACTGAGCTTCCACCAGGTTTCTCGCTTTCTTGCCGGGGATTTGCTCCGTTGGGAAAATCGGGGTTCGGGTTTTTAGGGTTTATGGGGTTTACAGAGACGATAGGGTTTTCAGCTTCTGGGCAGAGAGTTCGTAACGGGAATCCGCAGAGGCTGGGATTGCCGGAGAAAGTTGTGGGGCCTTGATTCAAAAGAGATCCGACCTCCGGGATCCTTCCGGTCAGATTGTTGTTCCGGAGATCTAAGTTCATGGTCACCGGAAACCTTCCGAACGACGCCGGAACCTCGCCTGAGAACCGGTTGCAAGAGAGATTTAGAGTACCGGAGAGCTCCTGAAGCTCGCTCAGATCATCTGGGAGAGACCCATTCAAGAGATTGGAGGAGAGATCCAAATGAACCAGGTTTTTTAGGGTTTTGACTTGTTCTGGGATGGGACCGATGAGGGAGTTGTGAGAGAGATCGAGAGAGATAAGAGAGGTAGCGTTGAAGAGCCGAGAAGGAATGGGTTTGGTGAAATTGTTGTGAGAGAGGCAAAGGAGTCGAAGAGAGACGAGTGCGCCGAGTTCCGACGGAAGGTACCCGTTGAAACCCTTGTTGGGGAGGTAGATTCCGGTGACTCGGCCATGATTACAGGTGATTCCGACCCAGTTACATGGGTTCGAGTCGTATTCGGACCACGTGTTTAGAATGTGAGATGGATCGGTTGCAATAGCAGCTTTGAGTGCGAGAAGAGAGAGCCCATCAGAGTTCAAAGAAGAAACGAGAGAAGAAAACAACAGAAGAACGAGTGGAACAATACCATACAGAAATAACTCCATTTTTTCGCTGGTATTGTATATTGTTCTCAAATACATTTGTTATATCTTAACCATGTCTGCAACGAGAAGTTGCAGAAGAGAGATGATGAGAAATGAGGAGAGGAGGAAGAAGGAGAAGCTTTGGGAGGTGAGCTATGGAGTACTGGTACTCCTTTCGAGGTGGTGGCTGGTAGAGTAACATGGCTATATTATTTACAATTTATATGACCAAAACATCCTCTCAATAATATTTATTGTCATTCATATCCTGAAGATTGGACTTTGCACACCTCTTTTACTCGCTGTGATTGAAGGGAGGGGTGTTTTAGTAATTTGGTCGATTCAAAATTTTGGTTCTGTGCAATTTTTTTATTATCCCAAGACAAATATGTCAGAGGAAAGCATGAAAAAAGACAACGTAAGTGTAGAGATTACTTTTCCAGCTTCCACTAATGAGGGTATCTTCGTCAACTAAAAAAACTACTGCGATTCAAAAATGTGGCTTTCAGATTCTGGCTCTCAGGTTAATTTGGTCGTTGCCATGAAAAGGATGGTGGTTCTGGCCTCTCTGCGTGGTGATGATTACATAGTGTTTTCACTGTCTCCTGGCTAGGGGAGGGTTCGAATCAACTCTCCAGTCTTCATAGAGAGATGTTACACCAGTACTATTCACTACGTGGCATATGACAAAGGGTGTTTTGGTAAATGCCCATGTGTTTATTTATTGTACATTTATCATAACACCTTCCTTTGACCATTATATTAACTGGTGTCATGCATTGATTGGTATTGGTGTGATATCTCTTCACTTCCACTGGATTTGATTCCACACTAAAAAGTAAGATAAAAACACTTAGCGAACCTTTTATAAAATAAATTAAAAATCTTGTAATAGAATCACTGAACATTTGCTTCGGATAGAATAAAACAAGGCTTCTGTGAAAAAAAGATTGGAATAGAATCTTTTCATATCAATGATTTTTATAAAACGGAAAAGAAGTTCTGTCCAGGATTTATATAAGTAACCAAAGTTAACCATTAAACATTGAAATTAAAATATTTTATCATAGAATATCATTTATAAAAGATTATGTTAACCAATTTTGGTGTGATCAATGTGTGACACATTCAATAAATTGACAAATGATGTGTTTTGGAATTTAGTGCCTTTTGTTGGATACCTAATTTTTTTTTTTATTTCAGCACTTTTAACCCTATATATACAATGTATCAGCCAGTGATGTAGTCACATATTGGTCACACCAATATGGGTCACAGAAGATTTGCTTTCCTACTAAAAGCAAATGTTCTGTCACCAAACCTGATGTGACCATGTGTGACACGTGTGATGTGTATTTTGAATTTGGTGCCTCCATTTGGACATCAATTTTTGAAATGAACCCTCTTTTTAGCACTTTAAATCCTATACATGGTGCAAATATGGGATGGATTCAATCCATTAAGTCAATGGGTATCATCAATAAGATCATTTTGAGGTCTAAATTAAAACCTGTGAGGCAATAGTAACCATCCAGGATATCTCAACACTTTAACAAGGGATATATGATAATTACCAAGAAGACTTTGATTATCAAACCCAATGTTCCCTCTTTGCCATATGAGCTACTAGATGAGCTTTTCAATGATGAATCGTGTCTCAAGAAAAGGGGAGAAGTTTTGCTTGGATTTTCAAAAAGAAAAATCTTTTTGACAAAATCATTTTTCCATTGATCATATTTTGTATTAGGGAATCTTCTAGGTGGCACCAACCAACTAGATGGGATCCACCCTACACCTAATGCTCTTAGTCTAATTGAGCTCTTTGATATAATATTTCAATCTAATTTTTATAATCTCGATTGAGAGGTCGAACTCCTCTGCTCTAGTCACAAACAGGCCTTGTCATGTGGTTCATTTTTTAGCCGTGAAATTTGAATTTCAAACTTTAGTTAAAAATGAACACGTGGTGAGCTGCAACAGGCCTGTTTATGACTCCAGAGGTGTTAGAACTAAAAAAGCCTCAATTATTCTATAATTCCGAATATAAATGATTCGAATCCATTTTTTTAAATTAGCATTGATTTTATCCTTTCCCTCCCCAATATAAAACATTTCAATCAGTTGTTTATCTTTTTTGTATGATTGGTTCATCAGCCCACTAGCCCAGCATAAATAAATAGTAAACCTATGATGCCACTATAGTAAGAAGAGAGTACTGCGACACAACACACACGAGGTGCTAATTTGGATTGCTTTGGACCCACCTGTCAATGGGTCTCATCAAAATGATCTCCCAAAGACGAAATTTAAAATTGAAAGGGCATGGCACCTATCCAATGTCACAACAATTTCAAAAGGGAGATTATTGGTGAGAAGACTTCGGATTATCCACAAAGATGTTTCTTAAAACAACATTTTTGTCATCTAACCAACACTCAAGGTCTTTTCAATACTAACTGTGTCCCTACACACAAAAGGTGAGGTGTTTGGGGTTGAAATTGTAAAAATAATTTTTAAACAAAAAGATCATGTACCCATAAAATGGGGTTTGTAGTGTTAAACCCATAAAAAAGTTGCTGAAATGAACATTTGCTCTCTATCTAAAAGAGGCATCAAATTCAAAAAACCATCACGTGTCAACTTAGGGGGATGATTGTATCCGCTCTTCTTAATTAACACTCCTCACACATTAGCGCCAACGAGTGATATGCACCCCCTCCAAAAAGTATAAATTACTTATCAGTGCTGATGTGTCCGCCCCCGATAAGGGGTGGAGAGGAGTGGTGGTTAAGAGGAGCGATACAATCCTCCTCCTCCGTCAACTTATGGTGTAGGGACACAAAGAAGCATACTCTTTTGGGTGCAGGAGATCCTCTCCATACATGGATTATCAAAAGTTCTTGATAATAATATTTTCCCTGTAAATAAGTGGTTTATTGCAATGATTTTGATCAGCTGTGTTTTGTACTAGGAAATCTTTTACGTGACATCAACCAACTCAAGTAACCCACCCAATACTTTATTTTGAACTTAGATTGTAGCTTTCTATGCAAATCAGACTCAAATCCTCTACTACGTTGTAAAGTGTGGCATTGTCTACAGTGCTACACGTACCCCAAAAAGTGAAATCACTCAACCATTGGATGTCTCTTATTTTGAACTCTGACCTTGATCCTAACTTCTGATAAGGATACTTGTAGACACCTAAAATTTGTATGAATTACAAATAAGGGTTTACATCTTCACAAATGTACACCAAAGACCCAAAAGTCTATATGAGTTTTAAATTTACAAATTAAGCCCAATTGAAGGAACAAGTCTATTGGGCTTGATCTAGGTTTCAAACAATAATTCATAAGACCACCAAGCCCACAAATGTCTCAGTCTATTAGCTGGCCCAAAAACCCAACTTGTATGGGACTCACATAAGAGATATTTGAATAAAATTAAATCTAAATTCTCTTGGGTAAATAAGGAAGGTTATACCACTTATGGAATACAAATAATTTCATAAATCACACTTCTTTCCAAACAAGAAATGTGCAATTACTCTTTTAGACTAAAATGGGTAAGAGCATCCAATCAACACCCAATTAAGGGTTTGATAAGATTCTGATCCTAAGTTTATAAATATCATCCTTTCACATAAAGAAATAACATTTTGGCAAAAAGACTTGAAGCAAGAAGCTCTAGAGAGAAGAAGACTCTCAAAGCATCTCTAGAGCTCTCCAAAGGCTTGAAGACTCAAGGCATACTTTCCGGTCTCTCCATCAATAATAGTTCGTTGCCAGAGAGAAGAAGACTTCTTACATCTCAGAACTACGCCACAAATCCAGCCCTAAGAGCGAGATTCACGGTGTTTCTCTCCTTTTTGGATCAAGCGCGAAGCCACGAAAAAAAGTGATTCTCCTACAGTCAAGCATCATCAACACCTGAATTCAAGAAACACGCCGTCAGGTCCTTGGATTCCATGGACAAAGAATTAGAGGTTTTACTCTTTTGTAAAAGAGTGTAAAAATCAAAGAGATTGTACCCATTCATTTATTAAAAATATTTATTTATTGAATTTGTTACATTTATTTCGTGTTGTGGATTTACGCACAAAATTTGTGTCTACAGTAGCATAATATTCTCTTACAAAGGTACTGTTCTTCGACAAAATAAATTTATCGAATTCAAAAATCATCCTAAAACCATGCCTGTTCAATAAATGTTCAAAAACGAGGTTTTTACTAACTTTAGGCACATGAAACACATTCTTCAATGCCACAGTTTTTCCCAAAGTAAATTTCAGCTCAACATCACCTTTTCCCACTACTTTGGCAATCACTAAATTACCTATAAAGAATTTAATTCTGGCACCCATCGTTTCATAGTTTTTTAAGGTGGTTCTATTGTAAGAGATATAGCTGGTGGCTCCAGTATCAATCTACAACCCCGTCTCGTTTCTCATAATATTTACCTTAGTTACCATGGTCCCAGGTTTTCTTCAATCATGTTCACTTGACTTTTTGATTTTTTTTCATTGTCAACATTCTCTTGCCAAGTGTCCAAATTTTCCACATACATAACAATAAATATTTTTCTTATCTATTGGTCCACTTTCAAATTTTTGAAAATTCTTGGATTTGAAAAACTTCTTGTATTGTGGTTGATTGGATCAACCAATTGAAGTGGTTTTTACTCATTTTTATTTTCCACTAATATGGGCTTTGGATAGTAACTTTGTCAACTCTTCTTTTTTATCTCGGATTCTAAACTCCTCTTCAATTATGAGGTGTTGAATGAACTGATCCATACTTATCTCTTCCTTTTCATGCTTTAATTTATTTCAATAATATTTTCAAGAGGATGGTATCTTAGCTATTACCACTCCCACTTGGAAGATTTCATCTATTTTGATCCCTTGAATGGTAATCAAATCTACGATGACTTGCAATTCATGAACTTGATTAAAAATTGGCTTGTCATCAGTCATTTTAAAGTCAATATAATTATTTATAAAGGATTTTTTATTATTTGCATCTTCGGTCTTGTATTTGTGCTACAGCCTCTCAGATTTCTTTTGATTTAATAGTATTTGCATAGATGTCAAAAAGAGAATCTAAAAGTGCATTAAGGATGTGACTGTGACATCAGTAATCGTCTTTCTTCCACTTTACAGTTGCATCTACTTCTTTATCTTCTGTTTAATAGGGTTTTGAGAATACGTATGCAACCTTGAAAGTTGTCAACAGAAAGTGTATTTTTTGTTGCCATCTTTTGAAGTTTGAGACATTGAACCGAGCCAAGCATAATAGTTATTAAATTGGTGTAGTGATTGATGCCATGAGTAGTACGATCTCGATGCAAAATTAATGTCTTAAAATTATTGGAAATTTTAGGAGATTGTCAAAATCGTCTTTGCTCAAAGGCACGGTATGAAGGTTGCTTTCTTTAAGATGTTAATTGTTCCATCTCGGTGCAACAAGGTTCAGATGATCAGTCTCTAATATATAATCGAGCTCACAATATATGTTTGTACTTTGCTTGCACTTGCTTAGTACAAATAACACCACTTCTCTTTTTACTCAGAGGTATAAAATTAACACAAAAACTTATAGCTTTTTTCTAAAGAAAATGATTAGGTTTACAAGGAAAATGTTTGTGCCAAAAATCACATCCACTACATACATCCACCCATTTGACACACACACACACACACACACACAGATATATATATATATATATTATATGTTGGATGGGTCATATTATGCATTAATCCCAATGTTCGAAATGATGTAAAGATTCATTTGTCTAATGCACATAACTGTCCTCTCATTAATGTGATTTGAAAAGATTTTGAATAAACAAATGCATAAAAAAATCTAAATGCATATAACGGTCCACTTAAAAATATAACAATAGAACTTTTGAATGATGAAAAAACTTATGCAACAAGTATTCATTAATATAATAATAAAAAAAATTGTTGATGACCATAACACATACAACGTCTTTGTGATCACTAAAATATTTATTTAATATTATTATTTTGAAATTATTAAAATACTAATAGGAGAGTCTTAGGTGAGGGGTGGGTACCTAGAGAGAGAGAATGCTGAGAGTAGGCGGGAGAGCAAGTGAGATTGAGGGGGTAGGAGGGAGAGAATCGTGGGGGAAAACATGAAAAAGAAAGGAGGGAAGAAAAGGGGAATGAGGATTGACATAGAGAGGAAAATAAATGGAGAAGGGGATAGAGAAGAAAAGAAATGAAATGAAACAGAAAAGAAAAGAAAGGGGAGAAGAGGACATAAGAGGAAAAAGAGATGGAGAGAAAAAATAATAATGATATATATATATATATATATATATATATATATATATATATAAGGATATTAATAATAATTATAATAAGCAACAATAATAATAATAATAATAATAATAATAATAGTAATAATAATAATTAAAATTAAATAGTAGCTATAATGTTAAAAATAGTATTGCTGAAAATAATAATGTTAATAAATGATAATAATAGTAATGGGCAACCCAGTGCACGAGGCTCCTGCTAACGCAGGGTTTGGAGAGGGCAAGATGTATGTGGCCTTACCCCCATTTCTGGAGAGGCTGTTTCTGTGACTTGAACCTGCGCCACCAAGGACACTAACGGTAAGCCTTACCGTTGGGCTAAACCGCCCTTTTTAAATGATAATAATAGTAATAATGATGATAAAAAAAAAAAAAAAAAAACACTCAAGGGAATGGGATATTGAGTGACAGATATAATAAAATAAATAAAGACAATATTAGCAACGATAATTAAATAAAAAAAAAAAGTTTTCCCACTTTGATCTCAGATGATGGATTAAAGGATGGCTTTGCTCATTTGCTGGCCAGAAGAGAAGTGTTGATATAGGGAACCATGCCAAAATTTGGTGCTAACAGACATAACTAGTATGGATTTTCTTTTTTATTCACATACTTTATAATAATGATTTTCTTCATTTTACACTTAAAATTTTTTCTTATTTTTTGGTATATCAATTTACAAATCACTTATACACACTATTTATTGCTTTTAGAGTATTATATTTAAATAGACACAATGCTTTTTTGCCATTACTCTTATAGACAAGTTCATAAAAGTACAAGAAGAAAAAAAAAAAAAAAAAAAGCTCAGATCCGATGACAATTATAATCAGTCAATCTCTTTCTTGATATGTGGGGTCCTTCAGGGTTGGCCAAACATTTACTGGACAATAGGTCAAAACTCCTGCGATATGGCAGTAAAGCATACATGTCATGCATAGGCATCATTTTCATAACCAACACTTCAAGGCAACACAATTTGAACCCAGACTGGCCAAAAGATTTCAACATTCTCAAGTAGAGTTTAGGTAGTCATGTGTCCACTGAGATGATGAACCTAAATCATAACTACATATACCCTAAATAATGGTTTCTATAGAGATTATGAGACTCATGGATCCTAATCATACTCGTCATTGAATCTAATTTAGATTATATTATTCCAATTGTTGATTATTTAGATTGTGCTAAGATAATTAGTAAAGATGCATATTTCCATTGCATATAACTGCAATATTACTCATATCGAAACACTCATATCGAAACACCTATCTAAGGATTGAAATTTTTTGGGAGTTTGTTGACGAGTTTGATAAAATTTTGCTTGCATTCTCGTAAAGTGTATTTGCTGATTGAGAAGAAAATTAGTCTGTTACATGTTTTCATCGTTGGTTATGCCATCAGATGGAAGAAGTGAAAGAGTCAATTCATGCAAGTTGATAATCATGTAAATGAAAAAAAAGGGAGTCCAAACTTATAAGGTGGAAATCGCTTACGTCATTTCAACCGATAGATATTATTATTATTATGGCCATAAAGGAAGAATTCATTTAAGCAGATTGAAACTTGTTAGGATTGTATTCAACAGTAGATTCAAGAAATTTGTTTTTTTTATGTTAGATTACACTGAAACCCATTGGCATGATCTCCCCAAAGAATGCAAATGTTGGATTTAGCATTACCGATGCAGTTGAGATTATTTCTAAAGAATTGTGTCTTTAATGGTGTCTATTTTTCCATAAAAACTCTTTTGTTACAAACAAAATGAGATTAAACGGATCTGCAACAACTATGAAAAACTATAATGCTAGCAATGATACAACAATGGATGATGATATTATGGGTGTGATAGTGATGATCATGGCAACGATAACCTTAAACTATCATTATTTTTTTATTTATTTTTGTGTTCTTTAATATTTTTGCTTTTATCCCAAGCCCAGATAAAGGAGGAGGGTTGGCGTCTGGTTGAGAACCGGTTATAACAACCCACTCAAACCATTTAAACATGAATACTTTTAGTTCTTCTACTACATAAACTTGTGGAGGAGAGAGAGAATAATCTAATTGAAGAAGATTATATTAGAAGGAAGCAAATGGTAGTTTTAGGTGGAAATAGGCATTATTGTTAGATCAGACTTGAGAGTTAGATGAAAACTTGATGATGTGATTTTTTTTCTCTGATGAAAAGGCTTTGGATTTTGTTTTGTGGAAGTACAGAATAGGGTTGGCCTTGTCAAGGGTGTTTCTTCATTTTCTTGCATTGCGTGATATTGGGCTTTCGTCTTTGCTCCTGAATCATCTTATCTTGCTCCCACTAGATAGAAACACACTCATTCTATTCTTTATAATAAGCATCATCCTCTTGTTGTCAAACACATTTTTGTATTAGAAAACACGCATGATTATGTTCAAAAAATATATGAAACATTTGGCCTATAAGCCCCCCAAATTCTGAAAGATCTATCTTGATAACATTGTCCTAGAATCTCTTATCCCGCATGGTGGACTTCTTATGTGGAATGTTGTCATTGTACGGGTTCTCAAAGCTAGATTCGGACTCATGACCGTCATCATCTTGAGTTGGATTATATATTTATATTTAAACTTGGGTTAATATCATTACCTGCCTTCCAAGATCAATGATCACGGCATCTTAAACTTCACATTTCAACTGTCAGGGGGCCTCTTCATCTCTTAGTCCAATCCTGAGATCTCTAGCCATAAGGACCTAAGCAGAAACTAAAGGTCTATATAAATAAAACTTCGGCTCTGATACCAATATGGCATATCCCATATTAGAATTATTGATACAAGAGAAGAAAAAAACAGATGTAGGACATATGAGGAAAAGACGAATGCTTGAGGATTGAATGAAACACTAAGACACCACGTAAGAACATAAAAAAATTCTAAAAGCTTTTTTCACTTTCCTTCAATAACTTTATTTCATCAATCATTCTTGATAGAACATAAACCATGGGCTTTTGCAGTATCCTTACCAAATAAATCAAATCTTGACCATTGAACCCCCCTGAAACTCAATCTCAACCATTAACATAAAAGAAACTGCAAATGGACTACTAATAGGACTAATATACCTGTTTAAACTTATCTCTCATGAAAGAAAAAAATTATATCCTAAAATCTTTGCAAGTATGAACAGAAACGTTGTGTTCAATTTGTGAGTTAAAAGCAATAGAAATTGAGAAATTTTATTGAAATAATACGAAGTTGTAGCTTTTGAAATAATTTTTCAAAGCGCTGAAGAAATCTTTACTTGGACGCTTGGGTGAAAAGTTATGCCCTGCAGAATTCATGCTGTGCGAATCTTTCTAATTAGGGTCTGTTTGGCAGTCACCTTTAATATAATCATTTCATTTCAAATTTCCAAGGCATTTGTAGCCATAAAGTGATGGTTCAAAACGAACTTATTCAGATTTTTACTGATTTGTTAACTAAAATAATAAACGAAGTCATCTTAGGTTTTTTATAAGATGAAATGATATATGTTATTGAGCATAAATTTGAACGAGTTCATTATGAACCAACACCTTGTGGCTACAAATTCCTTGGAAATTTGAAATGAAATGATTACATTATAGGTGGATGCCAAACACAGCCTTAATGAATTTCACTATTTTTTTCTGATTAACCTTGACGAAGCCGTTTCATTTCAATCTTTGCTGATTAGTCTTCTCTATGGAATCATGTCGAAAATCTCTATATCAGATATTGAAGAATCTAGTCTTCAATTCCCTTTCAAAAGCAACCAATATCATAAATTTGACCATTCCTGGTGGTGTAGCACTGCATGCTTCATTGGTATATAACCATATATTCATGCTGACGAATGCCCTTAATTTTAACATAGTCCAAACTAAATTATTAACAATGGAAGATCGTATATATTAAATCATGGACTTGAAAATATTCTTGATATAAATATAACAATACTCCTTTCCTTTTTTTTTTTTCTTTTTTCTTTTTCTAGGATTGGGTACGAAACTCATTTGATTGAAGAATAGACACTGAAGGTTATGAGCTTGAAAATTTTCTTCTTCTATGACTATGCAAGAAACTGTTCACCAAAATAGAAGGATAAATATGATTGATACCGATACCAATTTTTGTGACAGGAAGGTTTGTTTTATGTAGCATGACAAACATGACAAACAGGTAGCTTTGGAATCGATCATTTTAAGTAAGATTACTAACAAAATGATGATGCGAGATTTTGTGTAAATAGTTTTATGATTTTCAATGGCATATAAAATGTTACGGACAGGGTTGTTATTTACCTCGATTCATTATAATAGAACCTCATCTTTCTTCTTCAGAGGTTGCAGAAATTATCGTTAATAAACAATTTGTACATGCTAAACGGTGAACCCTAATATATATATATATATATATATATATATATATATATATATATATATATAACACCCCACCCCCACCCCCCCAAAACAAAAAAAAAAGAAAAAAGAAAAAAGATAGACAAGGCTACGGGGTTTGTTTCTAATCTGAAAAATTGTTATGCATCATAAGTTCTTGTGCACTTAGGAGCCACTTCCTTACTTTGTTCAAAAAATCCCATCCAACATGCACTCCGTGGGGACATTTCAGTAACCTGATGTAGGTTTTCAAGTCATGAACACATGTAGGGTTTTGCATCTGGAAATAATCAAGACACAATTCAACTCCCACATGGGCATAACATGAACAGCTCCAAGGGAGCTCATATTTTCCTCCCAAAACCCTAAATTTCTCATTGAAAACAAAACCAGGTAACTTTGTAACGGGGTCGTTAATGTTTACTATTCTTAAAACCTTAACCCCCAACTCTTCGCATCGTTCCTTGAATGGGAGATTCCCGACTCTTGGACCTGCGAATGAGTAAACCGTAACAGGTACCTCTCGGTTTGAATCATCTCTATTCAACCCAAGCTCTGCAATATCGTAAGCAAGAAGAAGAGCCAAAGCACTTCCCATGCTATGTCCAGCCAACGTTATACTCACCTCCTCACTCTTAAACTTGTTAATAATAAGAGATAACTCAGAAAGAAGCTGTTCACGGCAACTCCCAAGCCCAAGCTTTCGATTGTTATCTTCTGAAGTATACAAGCTAAAAAATCCTGATTCCACCTTCACATCTAGCCGAGGATTTTGAGGATCTAACCTGGCTGGAGTCAAGGAACTCATGAAGTTGGCGATCCACTCAGGATAAGTCACAGTTCCCCGGAATGTTACGAGTACATCTCTTCTGCCAAGCCTCCTCACTGCATGGTCTGACGAGACTGCCACATATCCAATCCAGCGGGCACAATTGTTTTCCTTTTTGATTGGAATATTAATGTGAGGGGTTGCGTAGATGTACTTAGTAACTTCATAACCTGAGTCCTCCATGCCAACTTCTTTCAATATGTTCTTCCTCCCATACTTGCAATTCAAGTAGCGTTTGGAGTTTGGGTTAACGTCAAAGGCCTTGTAACATGCAATGACAAACTCGCCATACTGAATGATCTCATCCCGCAGAAGAGGGTCCAAGGGTTCCACAAGATTCTCCCAATTGTTGGAACCTTGAATCTCTCTCCAAACATTTGACAAACAGGGGCTTGTTTGGGACAAAGAAGAAGCCACCTTGGGTGCAACCAAAGAGGCAGTAACAGATGAGATGCTACTCTTCTCAGAAAAAGAGTGTCCAGGCTTATTACACATGTGAATATCGCCTGAAAGTGTAAGCAGGTTCGGATTTAGATTACTCATAAGAACAGTTGAAGCCATGGATAGAGAGGGTGAGAAGAGGCCAGGGGGGAGAATGCAGGAAGGATGGGATACTGCAAGGACTGGAGTGCAAGAAGGAAAGAGAGCTAGTAGGGCATATATGATAGGAGGGAAGAAGGAAATAAATATTGGAGAATTGGAGCTCCTTGTGAATCATAATTAATAAAGCAAAAAAGCATGTTTTTCGAGGATTTGACTGAGGTTACTTAGACTTTAACTAAGTGGTCGGCTGGGCGCATGGGAAATTGCTTAGTTTGTTGTTGCGGCTGCTGAAAACAGCGGGAGAAAAACGGCTCAATACCCTCTCTTGATGGCTTTATGTTGATTTTCAACCTCTCCTGTTCACAAGATTTCTTGCGAGCAGAGAGGGGCCTGATGTTCCTAAAAAAGTTAAATCACCACCTATAAAAATGCAGCTCTCCTGGTGACAAGAAATCTTGCGCTCAAGAGAGGATCCTGATTCACTACAGCCGGGGCTGTCAAAGTTTGATCAGCTCAAGCCACTTGCACAATGCATTAACCAAATACAAGGGCTTTCTTTGACTTTCCGTGGCTCTTTTTTTCGCATTTTGTTGTTTTTTTCTTCATGCTTAAGTTATTGAGCTTATTACCGAGGTCTGTCACCACCTCTCCTGCTCACAATAATTTTTGCAACCACAAGTGGTGCCTATGGAAACCCAAAAATGTGAAAATCACCTTTTAAAAAGTTATTTTTACCTTTTGGGGGTATGTGTACACCTCTCCTAGTAACAAGAACTCTTACATAGAGGAGAGGCTCCGGGCTCATGGCTAGGGCTTAATGGCATGATGCACCTGTCTTTTTTCCACTAAAAATTAGGTGAGAACGAATCTTGTGAGAACTGTGAAAACGGCATCAGGGTACGGACACATCAGTG
>JAOXJP010227712.1:0-11251 GCA_025762735.1 Platanus orientalis | reverse complement strand
CTATGTGGCAGCCGTCTTTGCTCTCATACACACAATAACACCACACGTGTTGCTATTTATATCTCCATTTATTACTCATTTCTCACATTTCCTCTCTAATGCCTATATTTATTCACACTCTTTAACGTTTAGACTCATATCTCCTAAAATCACTCTAAATCTTATCTCCTAAAGCAAAGGATTCCTATGCGACAGACCTCTTTACTCTCCTACACACGTGTTCCCATTTATATCTCCATTTATTACTCATTTCTCACGTTTCATCTCTAACGCTCATATTTATTCACACTCTTTAACGTTTCTATTCTTATCTCCGAAAATCACTCTAAATCTTTACATGCGAAAGGAAAGGATTCCTATGTAGCAAACCTCTTTGCTCTCCTACACACATGTTCCCATTTATATTTCCATTTATTACTCATTTATCACGTTTCATCTCTAACGCCCATATTTATTCACTTTTTAACGTTTATATTTTTATCTCCTAAAATCACTTTAAATCTTATCTCCTAAAATCACTCTAAATCTTTAATATTCTCTCTCATCCATGTTAATATCTCCTTGCTAAAATAGTCCAAAATGTCTTCTCAAAACACTTTACTCACCCCCTTAATTAAAATAAAAACATTCCAAAACTGTTCCCAAATTTTTTTCTTTTTTCCCTACAACGTTTCCACCCTTCTCCTAAAAATCTCTCAAACCAACGTTTCCATGTTTGTTTCCATTTTAACCTCCATTTAACATCCATTTTACTACTCACTCACGATTCCTCTCTAACACCCATGCAAATGTATTTATTTTTATAATATCTATATTATATACTAAAGCAAAGGATTCCTATGTGGTAGACCTCTTTACTCCCCTACGCATGTGTTCCCATTTATCTCCATTTATTACTCATTTCTCACGTTTCCTCTCTAACACCCATATGCATTCACATTCATTAACATTTCTATTCATATCTCCTAAAATCACTCTAAATCTTTATATACTAAAGCAAAGGATTCCTATGTGGCAAACCTTTTTGCTCTCCTACACACGTGTTCCCATTTATATCTCCATTTATTACTCATTTCTCACATTTCATCTTTAACACCCATATTTATTCACAGTCTTTAACGTTTCTATTCTTATCTCCTAAAATTACTCTAAATCTTTCATATTTTCTCTCATCCATGTATCTTTAATATCCCCTTACTAAAAACATTTCAAAACGTCTCCTCAAAACACTCCACTCACCCACTTAATAAAAATAAAAATATTCCAAAATTGTTCCCAATTTTTTTTCTCTTTTCCCTACAACGTTTCCACCCTTCTGTCTCCCAAAAATCTCTCAAACCAACGTTTGCATGTTTCCTTCCATGTTTTTTTCTATCTTAACCTCCATTTAATATCCATTTTATTACTCATTCACAATTCCTCTCTTAACACCCCATGCAAATGCATTTATATATATATAATCTCTCCCACCCCTCTCTCTCTAATGTCCCTTCATAAAAGTCCCAAATTAATCTCACTTAACCTTTCCTTTTTTTTTTTTTCTCAACAATGTATTTATTAAATGACTCCTAAATATATATATAAAAAAATTCTCACCTAAGAAATTAGTATTTATATGGAGCCATAAATGCGATGGAGCCGTTTTAAGTAATTTTAGTTTTAGACATTTGATTGATAGAATTCTAAATGTGATGGAATGGTTTTAAACAATTTTATTTTTAACTTCAGATGTTTTTATTATATATATATAGGATAAACAAATGATCTATTTGCTTTTACCCAAAAAACAAAATGATCTATTTGCAATAATCACTATTTTAGTAATTATTATTACCTCAACCCTCACACGTATAGCTAATCTTGTTTCTTTCATCTTTCTTGCCAATTCAGTCCTTACACAACCCTCTCCTTTCGTGTGTCTCCCTCTCTCTCTCCCTAAAATCTCTCCATCTTACTTTTTTACGTAACCTAAAATCTCTCAAACCCTAAAATTTCTCTCTATATCTACCTCTTTCTCAATCATTAAGAAATTTCACTAAAAAATTAATCCATGTTAGTGAGATTTATAGGCCTTCCATTGTTTTTGTGGGTGCAAGTTTATGAAGCCAACCTCAATGCAAGTGAATCACCATTGACAATGGTCATTGGTAAGCTTTAGACAGAAACAACGTTTTTCCCCCTCATCTCTCTCTCTCTTTGAGCCTCGCATTGGTTTGTTGCAAGTATTACAAGAGAGTTATTTCTTTAGAGGAAAAAGAAGTTGAACTTATCCATAGATAATATTGGAAGTCTATCAGCTCAACTTCATTATTGTTGCTTCTTCAAGGGCCATGTCCATTGTTGCTTTAATGTTTATCTAAGGAAATGTGTTAAGGTTTTTCAAGTAAATAAGAAGTCAATTCTCTTATTATCTTTAACTCGATCTTTTTTATTTTCGGGTGGTCTATTATTTAGATGTTAAGTGTGTTCATGTGTTTGACTTTAGAGATGCATCAAAAATGTCTAGATTGGAAGTTTCGGAGTAAGCCGGCAATGGAGATGGCAAATGCCTTTTGAGTATCAATAGAAGAAGGGATATAATGGATTTTTCGGTTGGGTGCAGAGAAAGAATGGCTTGTGTTTGTTGAAGTGGTTGCTGGTTTGTGGGTGCTCTCCTTAGTAGGTAGCTTGCTCGATCTCCTCACCCTCCTCTAATCGGTAACTATTAGTTTTTTTTTTCTTTCTTTCTTTCTTTATCTTCTAATGAAGACATGCGTCTCCTAATTTTGCTTATGCATATAAGCCCCTTTTATTTTTTATTTTTTATTTTTTCAAGTGTATACAATTTATCTATTGAATCAACAGGTTTTATGTCTGGCGTGACTGTTTGCACCGTTAATGACAAGTACGAAGACAAGATAAAAGAATACGGGGAGCATTTGAAAATGCGGAGGAGAAAGTGGTATGATATGGTGGACGAAAAGATTGTTAGAAAGATGAATCACAAGATTGTTGCAAACGAAGAGGACAATGAGTTTTCTATTTGGAAAATCTTAAATTGGTCACTATCCAGTTATGCTTGCTTATTCTTTCCTAAAAATAAAATGTAACCTTGTGTATAATGCATTTTACTGAGGATAGGTTTATTCTATCAAATTTCATACAGTTAGATATGGAAATTTAATCAACGATCCGAACCAATTTGAATTTCACTTGTGTTATGATTTGGTTGTCCTTAAACAATCCTCATCTTTCATAAGTCTCCCTCTCTCCTCTAAAAATCTCTTCATCTTCCTCTTTTATGTTACCTAAAATCTCTGAAGCCCTAAAATACCTATCTTCCTCTCTCTCAATCATTATTTCGAAAACAACTATTTTTTCTCTCTACCTTCTTTTTCTATGCTCCCTAAAATTTGTCTTCTCCCAATCATTCTTTCTAAAATAACCCTTTGTCTCTCTCCATTTTCCTTTTTTACACTGTCGAAAATGTCTCATCTCTCTTAATCATTTTTTAAAAGCAAAATAACACTTTGTTCTCTCTTATCTTCCTCTTCTACGTTGCCAAAAATCTCTCTCTCTCTCTCTCTCTCTCTCTCTCTCTCTCTCTCTCATCTTTGATACTGGTTTATGTTTTGACCACAAACACTTGGAGAAGTATGTTATAGTTTACATTTTTATTTATAAGGATGTGTGATCATCTATATTGTGGTAATCATAGACCATTGGGAGAATGTAATATGAAAAAATGATGTGAAACAAAGTTTTATTTTTAATTCCAGAATGAATATAATTTTGAGTCTCTTACTATAACCATTAATTCAGTTTTTTTTGGCAAATATCATAGCTATCTGAATTAAACTTATACTAAACGTTGCATTTAATAATCTTAACTTATAATAAAGTTTTTTTTTTTGAGGTGAGTTACTCAATTTGGTGGTTGTTCATTTCAAACTAAAGGATGAGAATATTCTTTCATCTTTTTTCTTTTTTTGATAATTAAAGATAAAGAATGAGAATATGCTTATTTCATTGGTATAGACTTTTACGTTTCTTGAGGTAAATATAATTATTTGAACAAAAAAGCTATGCACTACAAATATTTAAACATAGATGTTACTGGGGAACCCATTAACAAGGCTAGGATCTTTTTTTTAGGTTACAACTTGAACAAATTTCTCTACGTACACAAAATTTTTAATTTATTCTCTTTGTTTCTAAATGATTGCAATCCTATATATTTTCTCTTTTGTTAACATTTTGTAGTACTTCCCAGCTCATGACATTGAGTTTAATATCTTACTGGTCTTATTTGTTCAAATCTTTTTATAATTATGTTTTTTTGGTTAAGATGTGTTTAATTTATCTTTTATTTATTTATTTTGTTGTTGTTGTTGTTGTTGATATTGTTGTAAGTTACTCTTTACGTTTTGAGAAATCCTGTTTATATGACTTTGCCTTTTTTATCTATATGTTCCCCTAGGTGTTCGCTTTTTTGTTATATTTTTTTCTTCTATTAACTCATGTGTTTCACATAGGTCTTTTTGCTAGTGTTCTCAAATTTGAAAGGTCTTGGATCAAAGACCAATTAGATGAAAGATGGATTCCTTGAACCTGCAAAAAGATTAGAGAGCAATGGAGAAAAAATAGAGATGAGATGAGAGGGAAAGAGTTACATGAGAATAGGGGAATCGTATAAGAGTATCCTTCTCTCTATACGAACTAATTATTTATTAGTAGAGATACGGTATACCACATATTGTGGTATACCGTATACATACATGTATCTAATACTTTTGAAAATACTACCTTCCATGCAATGTATCTTAACACTCCCCTCAAGCTAGTGAATATATATCTATCATTCCCTCACCAGCTTGTCTATGATATATAAAAAATGACTACTACTTAACCCCTTTGTGAAGATATCTGGAAGTTGAAACTTCATTTAAACAAAAGAAATGTAAATACAGCCAGACTTGATATGGTCTTTGATAAAGTGTCAATTAATCTCCACATGATTTGTTCAATTGTGTTGGACCAGATAATGGACAATGGTGATGGCTACCTTATTATCACAAAAGAGATTCATTGGACCATTCACAAGAAATCCCAATTCATCAAGTAATTCTTTAACCATAAGAGTTTACAAAACCCATTAGCCATAGAACGAAATTTTGCTTTAGCACTGGACCTTGCAAACACCAATTGTTTCTTGCTACGCCATGTAACAAGATTGCCCCAAACAAATGAACAATACCCAGAGGCTGATCTTCGGTCAATCAAGGAACCGGCCCAATCTGTTATCCACTTTTAACTCCTCTTTTATTAATTCCCAAAAACTTCGATAAAAAAATATCAAAAACCCATCTGGACTTGAGGCCTTATCCACTTTTAACTCCCAAATTGCTCCTCTCAAAAGTCCTTTCAATCTAATCTCTCAAGAAGTCAGGTATTCTTTAAAAAGTCTAGGACGTCTAATCTAGGTCTCTAATTCCATGTCTCTTGAGTACAAATTCTTAAACAAATCTACCACCCCTTCTTTTATTTGATCCACCTTCACCAAAGTCTCCTCTCTTATAAAAAATCTATATAAACTATTAACACTCCCCTGCAACATGCTATCACATAAAAGAATTTGGTGCTGCTGTCCCATTTCTTAAGCTAGTGAACTCTAGAAATATGCTCCATTTTACCTCCTCCATTTCAAGGACTGTAACACTAAATTTTGTTGTGCGAAACTTGTATTCAAATTACCCAATTAGTTCTCCCAGCCAGTTTGATTACTTTTATGTGGGGAATGATCTTTCCAATCTCACATATGATATTGTTAATTACAACCATCCCAATGAATGGAGATGATTAACCTATGATTAAAATTACAACAATCTAGACTTTGATCTTCTTACAGATTTGCAACTCAAATTCAACTTACAAGAACCTAGACTATGTACCTTGTGGATGCCATGAATCTTGATAATGATCTTGCTGCTTTCTTGATGCTTTTCTCCTTGCTATTGCAGAGCTATTCACATGCAATCTTGAAGGAATCTGCTGCTTTCTTGAGAGCTTGAAAGTTGAGAGAGAGAGAGAGAGTTGCTGCTTGTTCAAATAAAACGGTGGTTCCAACGTGTGAGATTTGGGGTTTATATAGCCTTTGGCTTATGTAGACTCCTTGTTGGAAAGGTTGTTGGCAAGCTGTACAAGAATTATTGGTCTTCTTGAAGTCCAACTGTATTCTTCTAGAAGTATTGTTGTTGGCAACTAAATTCATATTGATTGTCCACTTTGATGCTTTATCAACGGTTGAGGTTGAATCCCTCTTCATGTTGGATTATACTATTGCTCTATCTTCTCTAATCCTAGTTGACTTTAGATAGAATTTGCTAAGATAGAGGAGACTGAATGCAGATTTTGTATCTTTAATGAACTTGGATTGTGATCTTTGATGACCTGTACATTGTGGAGAAGTTGTGCACAAAATGGGTTGTTTCATTGCACTTCTAGGTGTGTTAGGAGTCTAAAACCACTTTGGTCACGAACCACAATGCTTAAAATAAAATTTTATATACAAAATGGGTTTTCTACATTCGTCAATCACAAATGGCTATGTTAGGAATGAAGGTCTAGTCGCGAATGATATATTTCAATTTGCGATTGAAGGGGTGTTTTGACAAATTTGCTATGATTCGCGATTTTTTGTGTCAGTGAGGACCCTACTAAAATGCTCCTTTAAAGATCTCGACACCGACCTTCTTCCTCTTCCTTCCGGTCCCATTTTCCAATCTCCTCCAAAATATCTGTTTTCCTTTTTTTCTACCTTCCCAAACACCTTCAAATTCCATACCTTTAAATTATCCTCCAAACCTTTTAATTTCACCCTTAATCTAATCCCTAGAGTGCCTTCCACCCTAATTGATATCCACTAATGTTCCATTAACTCCTTAAATCCGGGCTTCAACCTCCACATATTTTGAAATCTAAATGGTTTTGGTCCTCAAAACACCAATTCCCCAAATAGTTTGTCTATACATAGCCTCTATTACCACTGGATTAAAGTTTTTCTCCCAATCACAAGAAACCAAAAATCTATAGAGCCTTCTCATAGATGGTCAATCTTTGAAATTCGACAACGAAAATGTGGCCCCTATAATGGGAATGTCAATAATTTCATTCCTATCAATAAAACTCATAAAACTCTGCATACCTCTAGACCTCCTAAACACTCAATTCCATTGAAATCCCTTCCAATCGACTATGACTCTAAATGAAGTTCGTCACCCTACACCTAATCAACACATTAAAAACATAAGCATTCCAATCACAGTGTTAGAATATATATATATATATATAAATGGTAAATGTCATTAAATCAATCTCAAATACAATATTGTGACCAAACTACAGCTAGAGTTTTAACATACCCAGAAGTGTTATGGAACAGTCAATTTTGTGGCAAAGCCATCCAAGTTGCCTACATCATCAACAGGGTAGCAATCCCAATTCATTAAGGATATCAAGTCTATATAAGTCTCCTCTATCTCTACAATATTATCTTAAGTCAAAGGATCAAATAAGAGTAAATGGACTCTCCAACATGAAGAAGGATTCAATCTCAACCGTTGATCAAGCACAGAGGTGAATTCCAACATGGAATTTGGTTGCAACAACAACACTTCAACTAGAAGAAAGACACTGAAGTCCAACCCATTGATAGACTTCAACAGCAAGAAGGATTATAAAAAATTTGCTATAAACACTCAAAATCCCATACATTGAGGGGATCTTTTTGGCAATCTTATCTTCAAGAAGCCATGGACAATTTGCATGTAACTTCCTCTACATGACTTCATGGTTAAGCATCTCTTCAAGAACCAGAAACTAATGGCATCATCAAGGTATAATGGTACCATAGCTTAGGTTTCATTATGTTTCTTTGAAATTTAGGTGGTTTCTAGGGATTAGAAAATCACCCATTTAATCAATTTGTATACTCTTTGCAAAATTAATGAAATCTATACATACTTTCTCAATGTGTTTTCTTCTTTTATGCTAATTTGATTTTAGTTCTCTTTTTTTCTTAAGTAGTTTTAATCAGAGGTAGGTCTCTATGAGAGAAATTAACAATCTTACATTTCTGAGATTGGAAGGTCAGTCCCCCACCAACAAATAAAAACCATCTAATAGATTTAAACGTGTAATTTGAACACAAAATTCTGCATTGAAGTTTGGTGTCACACTCCTTAGGCTCTATGTCCCTACCTTAAATTGCACTTCCCTGACCTTGTTTCTCTAGTGCTGCATATAAGGCCCAAGCTTCTCTTTCAAGACCCTCAAACGACACCCTACACCCTGCTAACCTCCTCCATCTTTTGAATAAGCTAATAAGATACCTCAGATAGAGGTTCCTCATCCAAAACATATTCCATAAGCTACCCCTGCCCATATCTACCACCTCCAATCTTCACTGATTCCCCTATTGATTTCGTAAACAGCTCCTCTGCCAGCTACTATTGCCCCTCCATTCTCCATATTATTCGCTGTCTCCAGTATCTCTCTTTCACTCTGTCCACCCCTTTCCCTTCCAACTCCTCTTGAATCATCCTAATCATCTGTCCACTCCCCTCCCCTTCACACACCTCTTCTGTACTCCTTTGCCCCTTTTCCTCACCAACTTATCTCCCCCAACCCATTGTCATTTAAACTTACCTGTATGCTTTCTCAATCATTACCCACCCCCATCAAACCATCAAACCCCCTGTCCCCATATCTGAAACCCCAATCCCCTTCATAAAGAGCTTACCCACCCCACCAGCTTAAAAAGAGAAGAGCGTGTCTAAATAGATTCATACTTTGCTATTTCAGCCCCCAGAATGTGTTCCCAAGAGAGAACAGAGTTCCTCCTAAGGGGGGTATTGAAGTATATTATTTAGTCTCACCTAATACCTTAAGGTGTTGGGAGAGTTGGCTATTTTACTGTTAATATGACCTACTCTATCTGTTCCATCACTTACACCTTCAACATTAAATGAGAAGACATAGAGTGCAAACATTGATCATATCGATGATTCCCATGAGAGTAATATGAGGAAAAAAGCCCTGCTGCTAAATCACAAACCAATAATGGACTTCACTGTTGCAGCTTATAACTATCCCCCACCATCTTTCTACTTATTAAAATTGGTTATATTTCATCTTCATAACTTATTTACACTTCCATAAGATATTGGTAAACCAGAATACAAGTAGACTGCAACTCAATTTGGACCCATTCATATATGGGGTAACAGAAAGCATATTGTAACCTATATTACACAGACAATTTACTACTATATTACATGCTTGGTGTGGCTCTACATAAATTCCCTTCAACCCACATTCTTAAATCTAGTAGAGATGGTAAAGATATACTTCTTCTGGTGCCATACAGAATTCTAGGGATTTAATGTATGTGAATCTGTATGCCGTGCATAAAAAGCAAACTAATTAAACATAAGCAATCAAATAAACATACGCATGCAAGACAATTTAGTTCATGATATAGATCAATATACATGTTAGAATGATGATTCCAGGCAAAGCAGTTTATATCTTCATAAAAAGTAATTTAAAAATAAATTATCAGATAACAGATCTTTAAAAGGGTATCATTATTATACCGAAAATCACTTTCTTTTCTGTCTCTGTTATAAAGAACAAAACTCAATTTAGCAATGAAGGGAAGTTCATACCTGTACAACGCTGGTCGCCATCGCTTTCTGCTGCAAAGCTCATTCAATTTATTCTTAGCCCCTTCAATCTCCATCACGCTATTGACCACCCCACCCCCTTCTTCAGTCTCCATGTCTGAGGCCTCAGATTGCAACAGCTTTCCCAAAGCTTCCTTTGCCGCAATAAGCTTCGCAGTCTCCTTATGCTCCGAACAACCGTTGGCAATGAGCTTTCCATCGACAAAAACATTGGCGATATTCTTCGTCCCTTTCCACAAATGGTTGATCTCTACTTTCTTAGCCTTTTTCTGGCAGAACTCCAAGAGCATCGTCACAGGCTGCGGTTGCTGCTGTAAGGTCTCAAGGGTAATAATTGGCTCCAAAAGACCCTTAAAAACCTGCAAAAAAAGAAAATGAAGAAGAATATGATTGTAACAGAGAAAGAGAAGAATAAGAAGAAGAATGCATAAAATTCATACCTCCCAGAGAGCTTTCATATCATAATTACAGTCCAAGTAAACAGCAGCAGCAACAGATTCAACAATGTCTGCCAAAACCTTAGGCGCTTTAACGGACCCACCATAAGTAACCGTATGATCTTCTTCTTGAACAGAAAGAACGAACTCCTCAACCTAAAATTCAACCTGAAATCAATCAAAAAAGGCAAAAAGAAGCAAAACCCACTTCCATGGATGTGAACCCATTACCTTGGAAGCAAGAGAAGGAGCATTGTGTCGAACGTAGCGGTAGAGATCATGACGGACGGCGACACGGGCAAGATTCTCAGTGCTGATATTAGCGGCGCGGACGAGAGAGAGGTGGCCAGGATCGAGGTCCGGGTAAGCCCGGAAGGTGAACTCGGTGAGAGCGAGGCCAAGGGCAGCGTCGCCGACGAATTCGAGGCGTTGATAGGAGGTGGCGTCGGTGCAGGAGGAATGGGTTAAGGCCTCCTGAAGAAGAGTCTTGTCCCTGAAGCTGTAGCAGAGGATGTCTTCTACGGCGGCGACGGAGGCTCTCATGGTCTCGTCCACTGCTTCTATGCTTTCGTTGGCTTCTTGGTCTGTGATGACGTCTGTAAAAGTGACGATCTTGTTACCCTCTGTCGTCTTCTCCATTTTCATCGGGGGGTCTTTGGATGAAATTCTCAAGACGGGTGGAGGGAAGAGGGAAAAGAGAGACTGCTATACACTATGAAAGGAATTGATTGCCTTTTTCTTTTTTATTTTTTTTTATCGTATGATACGAAATATAGTAATATACAGAGTTGTTTTACTTTTATCCAACAAATATTTTAGATGATATTTAATGGGTTGTTGATAGGGGTGGGCATGGCCGGGTCAGCCCGAGCCCGGCCCTCAAATTGGTCCGAAAAAGCCCAGCCTGAGCTAGACCCGGTGAGGGTCCGAGGCCCGTATTTTTATTGAGGACCGGGCTTATGCTTACCTCGGCCCGACCTGGGCCCGGCCCGAAACCCGCACTTTTACATTCATAATATATATGTATTATATATAATATACTAATTATTTTAAAATTATCAATAGTATATAGTTTAGTTGATAAAAATT
>JAOXJP010227711.1:0-11251 GCA_025762735.1 Platanus orientalis | reverse complement strand
TGGTATGGCGACATCAAGATCTTGATAATGCAACATGGGAACGTGAGGATGTGATTCAGAAGAAATATCTAGAGCTATTCACTTTAAGTATATAAATTTCGGGGACAAAATTTTCTTTTAGGGGGGTAGATTGTAATGCCTCTAGCGTTATTTATCTATTCATGTAGGGGTAATTTAGAAAACTAAAAAACAAAATAAATAAAAATAGAAAGAAAAAAGGGGTTTTGCATCCTGTTTCGTGAGAATGCCTGGGAAGAGCTAAGAGTGACCGTGAAAGAGGAGAAAACGGCCAAAAGAGGAAGAAAAGAGAAAAATGAAGAAGAAGAAGAGGAAAAAAAGAAAGGGAAAGTGGGGGTTTTGGCTCAGATTACAAGATTTGTAACTGATTCTCATATTTTACCATTTATAGTGGATTGTGTCAATGATTTACAATTCATTTTCTTGCATGTTAATTGTTTTAGGTTATATTTAATGAAAAATATATATTTTAGTTGTTAGAAATATTCTTTTTGTTCAAGATGTATAAATTAGTTGTTGCATGCAAATTTCCCTTTAGGGTTAGCTTAAAAGAATTAAGTTATATTGTAGAGTTGATATTTTTAAGTCTATTTCTACATGAAATTATTGATTAGAGAATTTAACAAAAAGTATAATATGTTATTATTGTTTCTATAGACTGCTTGCACATTAATCTCTACAATTATTACTTGTTATTGGTTCTTAAATGTAGAAAAACATGAATGAAATAGATAGAAAGAAATGACTCTTGCTTGTTTTATTTATTTTAGTATCATAACATTTTTAAAAAAAATTTCTATAACAGTTCATGAGAATGAAGCTTTGATAGCCGGTATTGTGAGACTTTAAAATTATATAGAATGAGATTATTTCCTTTGTTGATACATTGATTAGGGTATATTAACCCTTTTAAGACAGCCCCAAAGTGGGCATGTATTGTATATATATATATATATATATATGCATTTGTTATCTAATGATTTATACATTTGCATAGTGCTCCATGGGTGAGGCTTGGGGCCGGGGCAGCCTGATGGACGCACTAGAGTTAGCCTATCCCTACATAGGGAGGCGCAAAAAGAACCCCTAGATTTATCTGAAACTGCCTACATGATTTATTGTAAGGAGATCACCAAACGGGGTTCGCGGGGTGTAACTTATGGTTATTGCATTCCCTATGTATTTAGGCACATATGGGATCCCTGAATTTATCCGGAGCTACTTAGTAGTTGGCCACCACTAAGGGGGGTTCAGTTAACAGTATACGCTTATATAACACTTAAAACATGATTTGCATCATTTCTATGTGGTTAATGTGGCTTAGCATTAATCTATTGGTTAAATGAGAAACCTCACTTATAGTGCCATATTTGCAGACATACATCAGTTTTTCATGCAACTTTATGTAAAATGATTTACTAGAATAAAATTATTGTGATGAAAGAACATTTGTTTGTGCTTGAGGCTTTAATGATTTATCTTACATATCATTGGTTAGCTTACTTAATGTCATATCATTGTTATATTATTGTTATAATTGAACTGCGTGCATGTCATGTTCTATGGTTAGGTGTGTGTGTACTTTAAATTGTAAAATATGAGGATTCTTTATGAGCTAGTGTAGATCACCAATGATGAAACAATTTTTTTAGCTAGGGACATTCTTGGTGCTTCAGGCTGAGTAGATCATCAGTCATAGTATCACTTGCCAATTCTGAGGTATTTTTTGGTAGTATCATTTTGATGTATAGTGTATATAGAGATGTACGTCTTGGTCTAGAGTAGCTTTGTGTACTCTTCATTTTAGGTATCATTTATGAGTCATCTTATATTTTGGTATAATACATTTTGTATGGTTACTAAGTCAGGACTTATGTTGGTAACCAATGATGTATTTTGGGGGCATGTATACAGTTATCTTTTCTTTTGTGAATGAAAATGGTTGCCAAGTGGGCAGTGTCTAAATGATTTTATGTTATTTATTTTGATAGATGAATTATGAAAATTGCTATAAACTGTTGCCTATCAAGTGATATAGCCTCTTTATATGGGATATTTGTCCCCATAGGTCTTAGTTACGGAAAGATGCCACCAAAATTTTGGTAGGAAATCCCATGAAGACATGTTTCCTTCAAATTAAGAGACAAGCATTGACTTAAAAAATCCCTTTATCTGTTGCGTGTTGGAATTCGGTCACCATTTGGATCCGGGGTGTGACATCTAAACTTTCTCCTCTATAATAGCAGTAGAACCCACCACTCCTGCTCCATTATCTGCTGCCTTTGTGGATAACGAAACAGACTTCTCTTGGAGAGTAAAGAGATAGGAGGCGTTTGAGTAAATTTGGCTTTTGGGGAAAAGATTGCGCAGAGGGATTGAAGATGAGATGGAGGAGAAAACAAGGCCATGGACATCCTGTTCAATCACAGGTCACACCATACTTCACTATTAGCAATCCACGACCTCAGGGGAGAGAGTGATGCGTTTATAATGGGACAGGCGACAAAGGCCACCAAAGGTTGATTGAGAACTTGTAATTTCAAACTGTAAAAACAGTTTTTAAATGAAAAAATACGTACCCATTAAATGGGGTTTATAGGGTTAAAACCATAAAATAAATAAAATAAAATGTTCAAATGAACCTTTGCTCCCTATTTAAAAGAGGCATCCAATTCAAAAAACCATCACGTATCAGCCTGTGGTCTTGGGACATGTGGAGACAAACAAATTTGGGTGTACAAGATCCTTCCCTTTTTATCAACTAATAACAGTTTTTGTAGCTAAATAGATGTTCTGTCAGGATTTGGTATACAGGATGGCGTCCAGGAGACTAGGTGACTTCACATGGGAGATTAGATGCAATTTCAAATTCCCACCTATTTTATTCCAAATAAAGTCACCTTGTGCCTTGGACAAGAAATTTGCGCCCTTTTTATAGATGGCATGTATTTAAGCTTGCACATGTTGTGTTGAAGGTAAAAACGTTCAAAAAGTATTCAATTGATTGTATTCGTAGATGATAAAAAAGACAGACTAAATTCAAAAACACATCAAGGGCCAATCAAAGGCACACCTACAGAGGTCTGTGTCAACACTAATGGGTTCCAAGATCTAAGGCGAGTTAACAATTGAGAGCATTTAAAAGCCAATGATTCGGGGGTGAATGGTAGAGGATCCCCCACTTATGTTAAACGGCTGGACGATCAGTAATTTCACTGTTTACTCTTGTCAGAGTGGGATGGACTAGAGAGATTGGCCTGGCCTCCTTTCGTGGGGAGATATGTCTCAAGATCTGGACCCACCATTCTACTAGATTTTGTGTGCACAAAAGAGGTGTGCAAGTTGTACACATGGACCAGGGGCTGATGCATCAGCACTGAAAAGTGATTTACACTTTTTTTTTTGGGGGGGCACTTTAAATTTTTTGGCACTGATGTGTCCGTCCCTGGTCCATGTGCACAACTTGTGCACCTCTTTTGTGCACACAAAATCCGGGGAGCCATTCTATAGGTCTCAATCCAGTGATTTTTTGTGATTTTATTTGATGTCAGAACAAGTTTAATAAAACTCCAAAAACAAATCATCTGATTAAATTTTGGCCCATAGAATATTTTAATGGTGCCAAATACCTAAGGCCCAAGCACTTCCTCTTTCATATTTAATGGGTAATGGATATTGATGGGATATAGAGATGAAAATTTTTTATTTTATTTTTTGGTATTCTTAATTTTTAATTGCTACTTTAAACAAAACCATTTCATTTGAATTTCTACAGTAATTTATTAGCGAATACCCTATGTAAACACAGGTGAGTCTATATATGGGTAATCCGGTGTACGTAGCATTTTAAAAGATGAAGTAGAATACATGGTAGTTTTTAAGAGGGAGATGTGGGTGAGAAGAAATAGGGATAGGGGAGATGTGAATTAAAGAAAAATAGGGATGGGAAAGGAGTAACCGTTTTTGTATCCAACAAAGAAATATAAAATTGAAGAGGGAGAGAGACACATGGCAATTTTCTAAAAAGCTAAGAAACTAGGAGGGGTTGTCCACATAGGCAACCCTTTGCATCAATGTATATAGACTAGCGAATACCTCCTATAAACATGTGTGGGTGTACACACAACTACACTTGTAATACTATGTACGATTTTAAAAGAGATAGTGGAGTAAGAAGTTAGAGACATGGTAGATTTTAAGGGAAAGAGCCGTGTGGGTGTAATGAAATAGGAGATGTTAATGAGAAAAAGAAAAAAAAAAACCATTTTAGAATCCAACTAAGAGAGAAAATTGAAGAGGGAGAGAGGCACATGAAATTTTTCTAAAATTGAAGAGGGAGAGACAACTCTTTGCTTTAGCATATATAGATTTTTATTTTTGTTATAGGAATTAAATGCGTAAAATCTTCATTGAAAAATAGACCCATCTTCAGTCATCACCTGAACGTAAATAAATTACAGAGATGAGTGTAAACCTAAAATGATCCCATATATACTTTTATTATATATATAATGATCAGGGATGGTTTTTTATGTTTTTTGGTAAAGACTAGAGATGAATTTATCTTGAAGTTGATGTTATAAAATGATTTCATTCCAAGTGTCAATCAAACACAGCCTTAAGAAATTTAAAAGGTAAAATCCATCGTTAAATAGATAGCCTAGCTAGTAGCTAGCCTTGTGTGATTGTGTGCTTGGAGATAAGAGAAAGTTCGGCTTATAGAATGAGATGAATCAAAGGGGAGTGAAGACGCAATAGGGAAAGAACTTTTTTGCGCCCACCAGATGGTCCACGCCTTGGTTTAGGCCCTTGGCTAGGATGGATCTACACAACGCTGAAGGGGGCTTTGGGTTGCAACACCTGCACACTTTGGAAACGAGGTCAGGGGCCTGAGGGCAGCGTCTCACCGGCCTTGGGCTCTCCGACGATCAAGTCAGTGTAGAAGAGATGAAATGAAGGAGCTCCCTTAGTTGCAGGAAGGAGATCTATTTTTTTTTTTTTAAGTTTCTCATACCTCGCGAGGGGAATGAACCCTCTTATTTATAGGCTCGGTTCTGGGTGACCACGTGTCATCGCCCCCGTACCTTGCTGGCCCATGCGTCAGCTCATAATTACTCCCCATGCCTTCGTGCGATGTCCCCTCATGTGTCGGTTCACAACTACCCCCCATGCCTTTGTGCGATGTCCCCTCATGCGTCTGCTCATGCGTCTGCTCACAACTACCCCCCATGCCTTCATGCGATGTCCCCTTATGCGTCTGTTCACAACTACCCCCCATGCCTTCGTGCGATGTCTTATGCGTCTGTTCACAACTACCCTCCATGCCTTCCGTCATGCCTTTCTTCTGACGCTGCTGCCCTTTTTCTAAAACCGTCAGAGCTGTTGCAGGGGTTAGGTCGTTGGTATCACGGCTTGTGGATTGGTTCTTGGGGGTCATCTTGTCAGTCGGGACCCTGTCGGGGACTGTGGTCCTCTGAAGTCTTTAGGCGGTCCCGTATGCTGAGTAGTGTGAGCTTGATTTGAGGTCCTGACTTATGTCGCCCGAGGGTCCGAGGCCCGGCATCACTTTGACTCATCGAGTCCTGTCTTATGGGTCACCATCTCCTTGGGCTAAGAGTTTGCCCCTATCATCTATCTCGTTAATTTGGAAGCCAAAGATTTCCAGATTTTTCACTACAACCAGGCGCTCGATCACTTCAATTACAAGCCAGAAACTTACACCACTTTCCGGCAGAAATATGTGGTTAACCCCAAGTACCGGGGCTGATCCATTAAAAGTTCTCCAATCTTTGTCCTTTTCACAGGAGAATGGACTTTGGGTGAGGGTGACGTTGATTACTGGGGCGTCATCCCTGACTTTGCACCTCATGCTCAGGCTCTCTTGGTGTTTATAGAGGTTAATTTTCTTACTAAAAGCTTGATATCCATGGATCACTATATCTCTCCTGTTTAAATAAATTGTGATGGTGGGTTCACTTGCTTGTGTGTAGCATCGTTACTTTGGTGAATCAATACCATTTGGCTCTAAAGAGGAAGCTTATCGGAATGCTAGTACTTTTGGGTACTTGAGCGTCGAGCAAACTCTTGCAAATTTTGCTGAGGTGATTACATATTTAAAGAACAAATTTTCAGCCCAGCATTGCCCAGTAATTGTCTATGGAGGATCATATGCGGGAAGTGGTTGTTTCCTAACTTGATTAGATGATTGCTCTTTCTTTTTAGTCTTGTCTGGTTGCCTTGAATTGAATAGAAAAGAAAAATAAAAAAGAAAAGAAAAGAAAAGAGAAGAAAATTATATAAGAAAAAACAAATTTGTAATTTTCTATTCTTTTCCATTGCTGCTTGGTTGCCCAGAAAAAGAAAAAAGAAGAACTTCTGTTACAACTTTCACATGAAAGGGAGAATTTTAGGATTTCTCATTTTGGCAACAAAACAGCTTGAAATGATTTTCTCAATAATATTTTGCCAAGAAGCACCAGAAAACCAGGTTTTCATGGCAACTAGATAGGGCCAAATGATGTGTTTAAGTGATTCATGAAAATGCACTAACCTCATTTCTTTGTTTTTTTTTCTCTTCTTAAAATATTTTTAGTGCTGCCTTCTTGGTTTCATTTAAAATACCCACATACCACATTGGCTGCATGGACATCATCTGCTCCAATAATTGGCTTCGGTAATATTAACCAAACCGATGGCCGATGAGTACTACACCATTATCATGAATGATTATAGAGTAAGATGAAACTCTACATATCTTACAGTCTATCCAGGTCCAATTTATTATTATTATTATTAGTTGCAACCAATGGAGAATCTCAAGATATGCATCCTCTCTATGCTTGTAGGAAGCTAGTGAGAACTGCTACAATACCATAAAACAGAGCTGGGATCTAATAGATGAGATTGGCTCCCAACCAAGAGGACTAGACCGCCTAAGAAAAATATTCAAGACTTGCAGGTACGTTGTGATTTGAATTCGAAGATTATACTATGATTTGTTTTTCATTTATCTCAACATGATAAGAACAAATATAAATGACTCAAAGAGCTTTCGATTCTATTTAAGTTCTTTGTTGGGAAAGTGTCTTGAAGTCAACCTGAATATAGTCTGTTTGTATGATCCCGTATGATCCATTTATGGTAAAAATTATGTACCCTTTTAGTGACCTGATTTAGATCTGCAGACCTGAATCATTGTTTTTTTCGGTGAGAGGGGGGGGTGTATTTTAGGGGTTTGACCCATTTTCAATTATAGGGTTTCTTGGGATGCATGATGATAATATATAAGAATTGTATTTAAGAGTTTTGTCAAAACTTTGGTTGTGAGAAGAAATAACGTTTTGTGAAGAGTTCATTGGGTTTTTTACTTCTAGGGTTTCACCTTTGGGTTTTGAGAACTCGTCTTTATGTGTTTTGTACTCTTTTTTTTCTCTATTTTAGTATAAGTTCTTGATTGTCTTTGCCCGTGAATGTAGACAATTTTACCAAACCATATTAAACTTTGTGGTGTGTGATTATTCTTTGCCATTTACTATTTTATTGTTTTGTTTTATGCTATCTATGCATATTGGAATCCGATATGTTTTGTTTCGTTGTGTTTGTTTTGTCACTATAAACTGATATCAAAGATAGGTGTGAGGATTGCCTTTGTTCAGAATGCGAGGTCATTTCTTTTTTTGGTTATCAACTGCTGGCTACTATTGGTTGGTGTTGTGGATTGAAGATTCTCTGTTTTGGGGATTTTGCAATGGCCGTTACAAGGTTCGAAGTTGAGAAGTTCAATAGAAAGAATGCTTTGAATTATGAGAAATTAAGGTTGGAGACCTGTTGATTCAATAGAGATTGCACATGCATGACATTAAAGGAGGAGCCTACTGGGATGTTAGAAAGCGACTAGGAGGATTACAACTTGAAGGCTAGGAGCACTATCCGTTTATACCTTTCAGATGGGGTGCTATACAATATTATGAATGAAGCTTTTGAGTGAAGTTTTGGTTAAAGCTTAAAAGCTTTACATGATGAAATCTCTTACAAATTGTCTTTACCTCAAGTAGAAACTCTATATTCTACGGATGCAAGAAAGTATGGATATTTCTAAACATCTTAATGAATTTAATAAGATTTTGTCAATTGATAAGTATTGGGTCAAAGCATATAATTCTATTGTCTTCGCTTCCTTCCTCATATGAGCATCTCATGACAACTTTGCTCTATAAGAATGATTCTATCAATTTAGAGGAGGTTATGACGACCCTTCTTTCAAATGAGATGAAAAAAAATGGCTCTGTTGGTGAGGTTCAAGTTGAGGGTCTGGTTGCTTATAGGAAAACAAAGATGAATGAATTTAGTAGATCTTAAAAGGATTTGGAGTGTTATTTTTTCCATAAGAAAGAACACATTGAGGCTAACTGTCTTAAGCTCAAAGAAAAGAAGGGGAAAGTAAATTCATTGGACGTAGTTGACATTGTAGAGAAAATTTTAGAGGTCGACATGGTTCTATTTATGATTGGTGGGGATGATGGGTTTTCAAAAATTTTTAGATTTTTGAACGTGTTATTCCTATCATATGTGTCTTTATATGGATTTGTTTTCTACCTAAAGTCCATTGAAGGTGTGATGGGTAATGGTACGCCATGCAAGATTTTAGGGATAAAGACAATTAGAATCAAGATGCATGATGGAGTTCTAAGAACATTGACAGGTGTTCAACATGATTCAGATTTGAAGATGAACTTTATTTCTTTGAATGAACTAGATTCTAGTGGGTGTACAATCTTTGATGGAAATGAATCTATGGAGATTTTTGGCATCCCCAAATTGTTTTAGATGTAAGAAACGTTGAAAATATTTATGTGTTGTTCAAGAACACCATTCAAGGTGGAGCAATTGCATCTTTTACACAATATTCTGATTTATTTTATATATAGTCGTGGCATATGCGAATGGTCACGTGTGTAAGAGTTTTGATAGATTTGAGCAAGTGGGGTTTGCTCTATGATGAAAGTTTGGGTTTTGTGAGTGTTGTACTCTTAGAAAGCAACATAGAAGTGTTACTTTTTGTGAGTCTACCTAGTTGCATCAAAACAAGCTGATTGTGAAAGATGAAATTCTGAGTTTGGGTATTCAATTAGAGATGGATTTAGACTGTGGTATTTTTATTTTGTTGGGACGTGAGGATGTCGTTTTAAACTCCATTCAAATTCTAAAAGTTCAGTAGCATGGAAGTGTGCCCAAGATGGATGTTAGACCACCAATTAGAGGTAGTTTTGAAGACAGAGTTGCGAATGCATTTTATGCTAATGAGTCAGTAAATATGTCGACAAGGCTAAGTTTGGTGATTGAGTTCAAGGGTGACTTGGACTTGATCAGTTTGAAAGATAGCCGATTGTATACTCTTTGGGATTTCTTGGAGAAGATGATCAAGGAGCTTCATTTGGTTGAAAATCTAGCTAAAGGTGGAGATGTGTTAGAAAAGTGTCTTGAATTCAACCTGAATACATCATGTTTGTACAATCCAAAGTGCAACTTTATATAACCTGTTTATGGAGAAATTATGTACCCATTTCATGACCTGATTAAGGTCCGCTGACCTAAATCATTTTGTATGTGAGTATTTTAGGGTTTGATCCGTAATGGGTTGTAGGGTTTCTTTGGATGTGTGTTGATATATAAGAGGAATGTATGAGGGTTTTGTGAGTGCGACCGATTGAGGGTTTTGTCAAGACTTTGGTTGTGAGAGGAAAGAATGTTTTGTGAAGAGTTACTCGAGTTTTCTCTTAGGGTTTTGGAAACTCACCTTTGTGTATTTCATACTCTTTTTGTTCTTCGTTTTCATGGAAGTTCTTGATTGTCTTCTCCCGCGGATATAAGCGATCTTGGTGAACCATGATAAATTTTGTGTTATGTCATTGTTCCTTGCTGGTTACAGTTTTCTTGTTTTGTTTCGCACCATTACATACTTGAATCTGATCTATTTTGCTTTGATGTGTTTGTTGTCACTATATAATTGTATGAGTGGTTGTTATTGCTAACAAAAGTTCAGAACCTTGGATTTTTTGCAAAACTTCCTTGAAGCCTCATCAGTTGCTTGACATTCTTTTTAAAGTAAACTAACTATATTTTACATACTTCATACCCAAATATGCTAGATTGTATTATAAAATTTACTGGATTAACTCATGGAAGGATATACTATTTGATCAATTCCTACAATGAACTCAAAGAACAAATTATGTTGTCCAACCAAATAGAATGGTGTCTCGTATTAAAAGTGAATTAACTAAACTCTCCCAAAACCTTAAGGTGATAGGAGATAGATGGATTAATGTACTTCAACACCCTCTACGAGTAACACCATTCTCTCTTGGAAACACTCGGGGAACGGAGCAGGTATGAATGCACACTTGTGCACACTTACAACCTGACTTGACTCTAATACCACATTAAGAGTAAATTATCTTAAGATGATAGGAGATACATGAATTAATATACTTCAGCATCTCATGCACCATTGTTATTCTAACACTTTGTTACTGGATTATTTCTTTTCAAGCTGTTTGAACACACCGGATGACCTTAAGGGTTCCTATTCGGTGTATTTGAGCATGCCGCATTATATGAATACCCTCCATATTACCCGGTAAAAGCGATTTGTAATGCCATCGATGGATCACCTCCAGGAACTGATATTCTCACCAGAATATCTGCAGGTATCATTTATCTTTATTTTTTTGTTTCTTTTGGGAAGGGAGAAAGTGTGAGCAAGAACATGAAATTCAGTTCCAAAATCTGCCAAGTATGTCCTAATTGCCATAACTATGCAGCTGTTAATGCTAATCACGGGCTACATTGTGATAACATTACCGTTAAAACTGATGAAACTTTGAAGTTAGATCCTTGGATTTGGCAGGTAACTTGAGATTGTTAATACTATCTTCTATGTTGCATATATACCAATTTATCGATGGTCTTAACTGTTTTCAAATGGTTGTCTTTCTTTTAGTCATGCACAGAGTTAATCAGGCAATTGCGAATTAGTACCAATGGCACGATGTTCCAACATGATAATACCACTGGGGTAAGAGATCTAGAGGAATGCGATTTTTTTGGTGTCAAACAAAGGGCCTCATATCCTCTGCGTCGCCCCCCCTTGTGCGACATTGTGGGCCGAGACACAAGGGGGGTATCATTTCACTTTTTGGGGATGTCACATCACCCCCCAAAAGTGAAATGA
>JAOXJP010227710.1:0-11251 GCA_025762735.1 Platanus orientalis | reverse complement strand
ACAAAACATGAATAAATTATAATTAGTCATAAAATAACATAAAAGTTAGACTAACAATGCACATATGAAAGTATTTTCATTAACATATTTCATGCACATCAACTCCCTTGTTTGGTATCGGGTGGTTTAGGCAATGCCCCGGGGGTGATTCTGAGGGTTTCGAAGTGTCGGGTATTGGAGGGTGGAGTGAGTGACTTGGTGCTCTCTGTGTAAGCCTAGGTGTCGAAAGGTTGTCGAGTAGCAAGGCCTCCCACTGGTGGCCTCAATATCTTCTAGGTCATGGGACTGCGAAGGCTCCCCGAGTCTGTTTTCTCCCCCGGTTGGTTTCCTTAGGGACTCTTTGTTTGGATTCCTTTAGGGTCGGAGCTCTACGAGTTTATTGAGGTCTGTTTATAGGGGCCTCGGTATCTTTCCCTATTAGCTGCCCCCCTCATTATTGAGTCCAGGGTTACGTGGCTTGGGAATGTGAACTGTTTGCAACCATTATCATTCATTTCGACGCGTGCTATTCACTTTTTTAGTTATCGAGGTGGCATTAATTGGGGGCAGTTGTCAATGATGGCTTTATATTTAATGGACCTCGTCAACAGAGGGGACGTGACTACATAGGTTATGGGTCATGTCAAGCATCATGTCTCTTTAGATCCCTAGGCCATCAAACATTATATTTAAATCCCTTAATGATTTTGATATTCGTGCATTGCTTTGCCTCTCAGGTTAATTTCGCTACCCCCTGATGAGCGACACGTGTAGGGTTGGGAGTGCAGAGGGTTGTCTATAAATCTCTCCCTGAGTAAGGCTTGGTTTTCTTTATCACTCCCAACTATCTTCTGTGCTTGTATTTACCTCTTGGTGATTTTCGGTAACACTCATGCTTCCCGGTATCAGATTTTTACTTTTTTCGGTGCTCCCACCATTCTCCATTGCTCATTTCTCACCACCTCTAGCACTCGTTTCTCACCATTTATGGGTCTTCCCTTCCTACTATTGTTCGTCTCCTCCTAGGTACTTTGTTTCGGTCTCTCTGTTTAAGTTTAATTTCTCTAAGTTTGAACGTTTGTTGCTTTTTAGTATTTGTAGTTTCCATCTTCCCATTTTCCTTTCAGCATTTTCTTTTTTTCTTTTTTCCTTTCTTTTTCTCATTCCCATAATCAATGGTGTCCGGGATACCATTCACTGGATGGTCGATGGCGCTGACGACCTATCAGAGGTATGACAAGATCCTTTGGAGCAGGCCACCGGGCTTATTCCTTCTAATGACCAGACGGCGGCAGGGGAGATTTCCCCCAAGTAAGACTTCACTACCGCTAGCTATGCCTCCGAGTTAGGGGAGTGAACCCTGACTCGGTTTCATGCCACTTTCTTCATTCCCAAGGGAGCTATTCTTTCTGCCCCCGGGGATACCCAAGCCTTCGAGGCCCTTACCAGCAGTGTGGTGTTGTATGAGTAGGCCCTTATGGTGGGTCTATGCTTCCAACTCCCTTTTTTTTAGGGAGCTGCTACTTTACCTCGGGTTAGTGTCAAGGCAACTCATGCCCAACGCCTAGAGGATACCCATAGGATGCATAACCCTATGAGAGTTAACGTTTAAGGGGGCTCACCTTACCCTTAACGAGTTTTTTCATTGTTACTGCCAGAAAGTGCAGGAGTTGGGGTGGTTTTATTTTGCTAGCCGGGACCCGACTACAACTCTGGTGACCAAGCTCCCAAATTTTAATAATGGGTGGAGGAGCTGATACTTTTTCATCTTGGGCGAAAGTTAGGAGTACCCCCTAGGGGAGGTTCCTCTCATAAGGTTTAACTGATGTTGGGCATCGGCCATCAACCCTGTAGGTGAGTCACCATTTTTCATTTTTTGTATATTTATTCATTATTTTTGTAGTCTTCATGTTTTCTCTCTTTTTACGCATTTGCTTTTTCTGTTAGCCTCGGAGATAGACGAGCTATCCCCTGAGGAGGAGGCCCGCATCCAAGGGGCTGTGAATCACCCGACCCATACATACCCTAATCTTATTACTCCTGGGCACCTTCATAAGCGTGGGTTCGGGCCTAACCCAGGTAACTCCCCCTCTCCCCCCTTTTTTGTGTGTTGTCTTTGGTTTAACCTTGTCTTCTCTTTCTCCCCCTTATCTTTTTTATCTTTTCTCTACTCTCTTATTCCTCTCTTTTTATATATACAGATACAACTAGTTTTTAACCCTAGGTCTGCTTTATTGTGCTGTAATGAAGCCAAGCAAGAAATTTTTGGCTCAGGCCCAGGAAGCCAGAGCAATAGGCCAAGGGGTGGCTGTTACCATGAGGAAACAAAAATTGCACTTCATCAGTGGGGGACCCTCCTAAGCTCAGGCCCCCGAGGCTGCCAAGGGCTGCCCCCATGGCTTCCCTAACCCTCAAACCAGCATCTGTCCTGGCTCCTGATGCCCCCATTCACATCGTGGGTCTGGAGGCAGAGATTGCCAGGTCTCCTTCATGCCCATTAATTGAGGGCAAAGTGCCGTCTCCACCCGAGATCACCCCTGCTATAGAGGCCACCCCTCTTATAGTCACAGTCGCGGTGATTTCTCCCTCTCGGGTGGCATCGATTTCTAACATAGCTGTCACCCTGGCAATTTCTTTCTCAGCCTCGAAGAGGGGCCAGTCTTCCTCCAAGCCTTCATCTTGGTTGTCTAAGCCAGGAGTTGGGGTAGACTACCTCTTGGGGGCATTCCCCCTAATAACCTTAAGTCCGTAAAGTCTCTCGGCCCATCCGTGCTCCACCGTAAGATGATGCACTACTCGGCCAAGGTAATTTTCTTTTTCCCCCTTGCCTTTCATGTGTGTCTATGCTAACTCATTTTTTTTTTGTATTTGTTTTTCAGACTGTAGCCCTGATAGTAGCCTTTATCCAGAGGTTCAAGACGAGCGAGAAAGTTTGAGGTGAGCTTCAGAATTGCCTTGTCAAGGCCAACAACAAGCTTGACACTACCCGTGAGAGTGTCAATGCGGAGATCCGAGCCCTCGGGGATAAGGTCTCCTGAGCCGAGGGTTCCAACGCTAGTATGGCTACCTGGGCTACGGAGAACGAGGCTTGCATCGAGGAACTAATGGGGTGATTATGGTCAGCCAAGGTGGAGACTGCCTAGGCCAGGGATGAGCTCGGGGCTAAGAGGAACCACCACCTCACGGTCGAGGATTCATTTGTTGCAACCCTCAAGGATGCGGTGAATAAAAAGGTGGCCGAGGCTATGAAGCTCGCCCATATAAAGGTAAAGGAAGAGAAAGAAGGAGCTGTCAAAGTGTCGGTTGCCAAGTACCTAGCCTCTGAAGCTTTCCAGTTTGTTAAGGCCGGATGCTTTTTAGACAGGTTCGAGGCCTTCTGGGAGATGACAGCTAAGGCATTCCCAGATTTGCACTTCTCCACCTTTGTCCCCAATGAGGAGGAAGAGGTTGAGGAGGGAAAGGAAGGGAAGGAGGGAAGAAAAGGATTGGCCGAGGAGACTAGGGTTGTTGCCCCGAGGGTTGATGCCTCGAGGGATGCTAACCCCTAGGCTTAATTGTAAATTTTACTTTTTATTTTTCTCTTTTTTTTCCCTCTTTTTTGTAACTATTTTTTGTATGAATGGATTCTCTTTTTTACCCCCATCCCTTGTTTACTATGTTCTTGTGTTGTTATTTTTTCTTAAATTTTTCTAAGTATGGATGTGTGTTGTGACAATTGCATTCCTTCTCGAGTTTCCCGAGTTTGTTAGGGTAGGTCATGATAAGTACTTCTAAATGTACAAATATAGTTAGTGACAAATTTCTCTAAGCATGAGTGCATTTCAGGGTAAATAATCCTTAAGCGAGTAAAGATAAACGACGATGAATTTTTCTAAGTATAGGTACGTCTCGGGGTAAATAACTTCTAAACGAGTAAGGGTAAACAATGAGGAATTTTTCTAAGTGGAAGCATGCCTTGAGGTAAATAACTCCTCAACGAGTAAAGATAGGCAATGATAAATTTCTCTAAGTGTAGGCAAACCTCAGAGTAAATAACTTCTCAATGAGTAAAGATAGGTAATGATAAATTTCTCTAAGTGTAGGCATGCCTTCGGGTAAATAACTTCTCAACGAGTAAAGATATGCAATGATAAATTTCTCTATGTATAGGTATACCTCGGGGTAAATAATTTCTAAGCGAGTAGGGTGTGCTGCCCTTAGATAATTTTTTGAGTCCTTTGACTCTCTTTGACTTGGGTGAGTAAGGGTTCCCAATGATGCTTTTGGGTTTAAGCCCTTACCCCTTACGGGGGATTTTCTTTGGTAATGTTGTCGAGTACTCTTATGCCCCTACTTTAATTTTATATGTGAGAGGGGGTAGTTGTACTTATTTGGTGTCGAAGGGTGGATCTCAATTTATGATGAACTTGTCCTTACGCGCCTCAGACCCCTAGCTTTACTCATTGGAGTATTAATTTTTTATGAGCCATGAGACTTTCTCTTTGCCTTGTGAATTTTTTCCTAAGGGGTGGGTTAGTCTTGTGACCTAGGACCAATCTTGTAATCTGAGGGCTAATGTTATAACCTGCGCATGAGGGCTTGAAATTTCCCCTAAGGAATGGGTCAGTCTTGTGACCTGGGGTTAATCTTATGATCTAAGGGCTAATCTTGTAACCCGGGCATGAGGGCCTGAGATTTTACCTTAAGGGATGGTTCAATCTTGTGACCTGAGGCCAATCTTATGATCCAATGACTACTCTTGTAATCTAGGCACAAGGGCCTAAAAAATTTCCCTAAGGGATAGGTCAATCTTGTGACATGAGGGCTAATCTTGTAACCCAAGCACGAGGGCCTTAGATTTTTCCTTAAGGGATGGGTCAGTCTTGTGACCTGAGGGCAAATCTTGTAACCCAAGTATGAGGGCCTAAGAATTTCCCCTAAGGGATGGGTCAATCTTGTGACCTAGGGCTAATCTTGTAACTCGGGCAAGAGGTCCTGAGATTTTCCTCTAAGGGATGGGTTAGTCTTATACCTGAGGCCAATCTTGTGACATGAGAGCTAATTTTGTAACCTGGGCATGAGGGCTTGAAATTTTCTTACCTCTGCAAAGTAAGAACATCTCATTAACTAGGGTCAAACAATTACATCAGCTTCACTGGTAGTAGTTTCTCAAGTGCTTAACATTTCATGGTCATGGTAGGGGCTCCCCTTCTATTGTCTCAAGGTGGTATGTCCCGGGCCAATGAAAACTTGTTACTCAGTAAGGTCCCTCCCAGTTTGGCATCATCTTTCCTTCTATAGGGTCTTGTGTCACCAGGCTCACCTTTATGAGGACTAAGTCCCCTACTGTTAATCTTCTCGCCCCAAGTTGCGAGTTATAGTACTTGGCCATTCTACTTGTAGGTAGTTGTCTGAAGTGTGGCCTCGTCCCTTTTTTTCTTCTAACATGTCCAGATTGTTCCCAAGGCTTTCTTCATTTTTCTTCTTGTCGAAGTTCGTTGTTCTGTATGTGGCCATCCCGATCTCAACTGGCACCGCTACCTCGGTCCCAAACACCAAGAAGAATGGCATTTCCCCACTAGGGGTCCTTACCGTAGTGCGACATGCCCACAGGATGCTTAGTAGCTCATCGGGCCAAAGGCCTTTGGAGTTCTCGAGTCTCTTTTTCATAATGCTCAAGAGCATCTTGTTGGTGAATTTCACTTGGCCATTAGCTTAGGGATGAGCTGGGGAAAAGAAGTGATTCTTGATCCCGAGTTCTACACAGAATTCTTAGAATCAGGCATTGTCAAATTGCTTACCGTTGTCGGTGACGAGTACTCTAGGAATCCTAAATCGACACACAATTGATTTTTAAGTGAAGTCCTAGATGTTTTTCTCAACGATCTTGGCTAAGGGTTCAGCCTCTACCCACTTTGTGAAGTAGTCAATGGCCACCGTTAAGAACCTCATCTGTCTCTTCCCTCAGGGGAGGGGTCCAACAATGTCAATTCTCCACTAGGCGAACGGTCACAGTCCATCTATCGGGACTAGCTCCTCTACAGGATTCTTAGGGATATTGGCGAATCTTTAACATTTGTTACATCTTTGGGTGAGCAGGCTTGCGACTTTCTACATGGAGGGCTAATAGTACCCGACCCAAATTGCTTTGCTAGCCATTGCCCAACCCCTTTAATGGTTCTCGCACACTCCCTTGTGTATTTTGTAGAGCACATAGTCCGCCTCCTCATCAAACAAGCACCTGAGCAGAGGGAGGGTGAAGCTCCTTTTGTAGAGGATATCATTGAGGAGGAGATAATGGCTTGCTCTTACCTTCACTTTTTTTGCCTCATCCTTGTTCTTAGGAAGCTCCCGTTTCTTAAGTACTTCATAATTTGGCTAACCCACTCAGACTCAGGGCTGGTCGTATTAACCTCCTTATCCTTCTCTGCCTTAGTGCTTAGCTTGGGTGGATACTTCATTAAGATCCCAGGGTTGAGGCTCTCCACAGTAGACGACACAATCCTGTTTAACTTGTCGGCTTTTTCATTTTGATCCTGTAGAACTTGTTACATGGTGAAATGCTCGAACTAGGATTTCTCTTTTACTACCAACGTCTGGTAATGCTTCATCTATTCATCACTTGCCTCGTATTCTCTCCCACTTGTCCTACCACAAGTTGGGAATGTTGTTGACTCTTACCCATTTAGCTCCAAGGGCGTGGGCAAGGCGTAATCCTGCGAGCATTGCTTAATACTCTGCCTCATTATTGATTGCTTTAAACTCAAACTTGATGGCGTACTTAAGGTCATTCCCTTTTGGTGTGACCAAGATGACTCCTCCCTCGACCGAGTTATTGGTGGAGGAGTCGTCAACATATATAGTCCACACTGCTTGACCTGTCTCTCCCTCACTAGGCCACTCTTCCAGTGCCTCGGGCTCGGCCTTTAACTGGTGCGTGTATTTGACGATGAGATCTACCATTGCTTGTCCTTTGATAGCTCCCCGGGAATGGTATTTGATGTTAAATTCGCTTAACTCCACCAAGCACTTGACTAATCTCCCAAAGGTCTTGGGCTTATGCAGTATTACCCTAAGTGGCTGATTGGTGAGTACCTGGAAGTAGGGTCTCAATCACCTAGCTATGACAACCAGGGTGAATGCCATTTTCTTGGCCTTTGGATACCTCTTATCAGCTCCCATGAATGCTCGACTGGTGTAGAATACCGGCATTTGCACCCCGCCTTCTTCCTTGATTAACACTGAGTTGACCGTTGTTCCTGACATTGATTAGCAACAAGAGACCGAGGTGGGATTTAAGCTTTTGAAAGGCTTTGCCGCATTCCTCGTCCCATCTAAATGCCTTCTTTAGTAAATAAAAAAAGGGAAGCACTTGTCAGTGGCCTAAGAAATGAATCTGGTTAATGTTGCGACCCTTCTTGCCAATTGGTGTACTTTCTTTGTGTTCTTTAGTGGTTGTATCTCAATTCTGGCTTTAACCTTCTTAGGATTCGCCTTTATTCATCGCTAGGAGACCATGAACCTTGTGAACTTTCTAGCAGATATCCTGAATGTGCATTTTCTTGGGTTGATCTTTATTTTATACTTCCTCAACATTTGGAATGTCTCGCCTAGGTCTGATAGATGTTGTTCGGCTAGGATGCTCTTCACTAACATGTTATCCACATACACTTTGACGTTCCTCTCGATTTGGTTCTTGAACATCTCGTTGACAAGCCTCTAGTAGATTGCCCCCGTGTTCTTTATACCGAAGTGCATGACCTTGTAGCAGTAAAGTCCCCCGTCAATAATGAAGGTTGTTCTCTCTTGGTTAGGCTCGTGCATCCTTATCTGATTATATCCCGAGAATGTGTCCATGAAGCTGAGAGTCTAGTGGCCAACCATTGAATCTACCATGGTGTCGATCCTCGAAAGGGGAAAACTATCTTTGGGGCATACTTTGTTGTGGTTGGTGAAGTCGATACACATTCTCCACTTCCCGTTAGGCTTTTGTACTATGATTACATTTGCTAACCACTCAGGGTAGTGGAGCTCCCTTATGAATCGGGCTTTAAGCAGCTTCTCCACTTTCTCTACAATGACCTAATTTCTTTTTGGGGTGAAGTTTCTCTTCTAGGCTGGGTTTACATGAGTCAATGTACTACTAGCATGGGGTCTATCCCTAGCATGTCCTCATGCATCCAAGCGAACACATCCAAGTTCTTAATGAGAAAACTTTGTAATCGCCTCTTGAAATCCTCCAATAGATCTGATCATACTCAGGCTATACAGTCAGGATTCTTCAAGTCTTCCCCTGGCTCTACCACTGTCTGGGTCCTTCAAACCTCTAGACTATTGATTGACATGGTCTCATTTGGGGCTGATTCTTCCTTAAGTGTGGCCACGTAACATTCTTGGGCTGCCACCTTGTTTCCCCTGACTTGCCCAACTCCCCTCCTTTAGTCGGGAAACGCATCAAAAGGTGGTAGGTCGAGGTGATTACTCTTACCGATTCAGCACCGACCTTCTAAGAATGGCATTGTAGGTTGAGGGGAAATTGATCACTAAAAAATAGATTACCTTGGTGATTTTCCAATAACCTGTCCCAACAATGACTAGTAAGCCGATTGTCCCGAGGGGAAGCAACCTGTCGCTTGTGAAACCAACCAAGGGTGATTAGGTTGGCTTGAGTTTGTCTCGTCCAATATCCATCTGGTCGAAGGCTGGGAGATAGAGGATATTTGCTGAGTTTTCATTGTCAATGAGGACACGGTGTGTGATGTAGTTTAAGATGACCAATGTTACCAGTAGCACGTCATGTTGCTAACTCACTCCTCAAGTGTCCTCTTCAAAGAAGGTGATGGGGGGATGCTCTGTCTTGTGTTGTTTGGTTAACCTCTCTGCAACCATCATCTAATGGCCCTTCTATGCGTGTATCTGCCTCACGTGGGCCTTTCTGGCTGAACTGGACTCTCCACCCCCTATAAGTCCTTTGGAGATCACCTTGATTTCGTCTATCAGCCCTTCAGGGCTTCTTTCCTCTCGAGTGGAAGGGTCTCGGGGGTTTTCTTCTCACCTAACCAGGGGCCTTCCTACCACGAACCTTTATAGCCGCCCCTGTTGGATGAGGGCTTCTATCTGTTCCTTTAAATCAAAATAATCGTTGGTGTCGTGGCCATGGTCCTGATGAAAGTGACAGTACTTGTCATGATTTCTCCTCTCAGGTGGGGTCTAGATCTTCTTGGGCCATTTGATATTCGGGTCATCCTTGAGGTACAATAACACTTGCTCTATTGGTACATTAAGACAGGTGTAGTTTTGAAATTTGCCTCGGGGAAGGTTGACTCAGGGCTTTGCCTCGCCGCTATCATTACCCCCTTAGCTCGAAGACCCCTTTTTTCCCGAGTAACTTGTTGTTCCCTTTTCCTTTTGTTTGACTGGGAGCCAACCTCAGTCTCCTGTTCTCACAGGGCGTTGAGAGTATCCTCGACATTCATGTGCGGCTATGCCTTCAACATGAGGTCGGCTAAGCATGACGAAGAATTTTTTGAGATCGAGAAGAGGAACTTGGAGGACAACAACCCTACCATGAGAGCAGCCATGATCACTTTTTCCTTAGCATAGTCTATTTTCAACAACTTATTGAAGCATGACACATAATCCCGGAGGGACTCACTGTTGTTTTGCTTGATATTTAGTAGGTAGGTGGTGGGCTTCCGATGTCTCTGGCAGCCTATGAATTAGTCGACGAACAGTTGGCTGAGTTCTATGAAGTTCGAGATGCTCTTAGGCTTCAATCGACTGAACTAAATCCGGACAAACCCATTGATGGTGGTGGGAAAAGCCCAGCACATAATCTCATCGGGGGCTACCTAAAGGTTTATATGCATTTTATAGGGTTCCAGATGATCGAGGGAGTCCCGAGTACCATCAAACATCTCCATTTAGGGAGGTTTAAACTTACCTAGTAGAGGTCGAGCCATTACTTTCGAAGTGAATGGATGATTTATCCTCTAGATAAGCTCATTGACAGTGGTAAGAACTTTCCCCTTGATAGCCTCTTTCATGATCGCCATCTCCCTTCCCATGTCTTCCATCTCCTCTTCCCAAAGGTTAAGGGTATGAACTCTCTCCTTAGGCTAGAAAATACAGCTAGTCTCCCTAAACTGAGGTGCCATGGCACTCCCTACTTCGTCCTCTTGTCCCTGGTCACCGTCACGGCTCCAGTTGGGAGGGACGAGGGGTCCCCGTTATCCTGTTTCCTGATTTTCGGGCTCACCCCTTTAGCTTCTCAGCTCCTGTATGATTTCTCAGTTTTTCTCCATGAGCAATTGTATGCTCGCCATTAAACCATGAACCTAATGTTCGAAGACAACTACTCGGGGCTCTTCACGATATCCTCATTTGGAGATGGAGGTTTCCTTCTTGTTGACTCTAAAGCTAGGGTCGTGCTAAGCCGCCATCGACCTAGTTTTGACCATGCTGACCTTCGGTTTCAGGGAAGGAGTTTCCCATAGATGGTGCCAACTGATGGTGTTCGGAATTGAGGTTGCCCTTACACCGGTCAGATGGTCGCATGGAAGGCCTAGGTCTCTGGCGGAATGGACCTTGCACATCATAGATGGAGAGTTAAGAAGTTAAACACCGGTGGGGTGCTGGCCTCTAACTCTCTGACCGTTAAGTCAGATGGTGGGGATATTAGAATGCTCAACTAAAATTAGGGTTTTTGGTTTCTCGTACCTGGTGAGTGAATCATTGTTGATATTTATAAGCTGAGTAGTGGCGTATCAAAGGAGATAAGGTTTTGCCTCCTCCCCCATGTTCCTCGCCGTGCCCCCCTGCTCCCTCTATCTTTCTATTATATTCTCAGTATATTAGGTTAGTTGTAGAGGATATTCTCTCTTGGTAACCGCTTCTGGATTATTCTTATTTCCAAATATAGAAAGTTGGGTTTCTACCATTTCTTGGCTAACAGGGTCTTCTAGAGATCCAAAGCCTGTTGTGGTCATGACTCCCCTTGTTTGGTATTAGGTGGTTTAGGCAATGCCCTGGGGGTGATTATGAGGGTTTTAGAGTATCGGGTACTGAATGGTGGAGTGAGTGACTCGGTGCTCTCTTTGTAAGCTTAGGTGTCAAAAGGCTATCGAGTAGCAAGGCCTCCCATTGGTGGCCTCAATATCTTTTAGGTCGTGGGATCGTGAAGGCTCCCCGGTTAAGTTTTCTTAGGGACTCCCTAGGTTGACTTCTTTAGGGTTGGGGTTCTATAGGTTTATCGGGGTTGGTTTATAGGGACTTTGGTATCTTTCCTTGTCAA
>JAOXJP010227709.1:0-11251 GCA_025762735.1 Platanus orientalis | reverse complement strand
GCTGCACCGGCTTGGTGAGGTTGTGTGTTTTTTGCCTTTTCCTTTTCAATAAAATTTGATTCTTACCTCTCAAAAAAAGGATCACAATCAAAATAAAGCTGGTCAAGCATAAAAACAACCTAAACTGAAACAAAAACATCTCACATGATAGAAGTGCAAATTAGGGCTCGATTATTGAACAACAAATAAAACCATAATCACATGCCTTAACGACATATCCTCCAATGAAGCACACATACATCCAACCACCAAAAAAAAAAAAAAAGATTTAAAAAGGTTGAACGAAATCGCAAAAGCAACAACCTTGCATATGGATTTGTTTTTTTGATAATCAAATTGACATGGTTCCACGAGTCAAATCAAATTTAGAGAGAGAGAGGGAGTACTTGGTATGCTGAAGAAAAACCAAGTTAGAACTCCGTCTTTCTTCCCGGTTTGGAAGAAATCTCAACGTATGGGGGAAATAGTGTCCTGACTAGTAATATCGTCTTTTAAGACCTTAAAAAGCACAAATATGCAAAAGTTTCACAAACATGCGTCTCTTCTCTTCATGAAAGAAGAAAAAACATTCCAAAAACAGAAAAAAGAAAAAAAAAAAGAATCCTTGTTCCTAGATAAGGTGACGAGCAAAGATAGTGGAAGAGGGAGAGATGAGAGAAAGAGGTGTTTTTGAGACGGAAACATACTTGGAGAAGAACCAGTCTCATTGCCTTGTATTGCAGATGATGGAGAAGATGAGCAAAGAGGGGTGTTTCGAGAGTTAGGCCGCTCTTTTTATTTTTTCGCGTGCGAAGACGAGAATCGATTAACTAGTCTTTAATCCAAATTGCTAGAATTGGTCTTCAGATGGATTTTGATTTTGATTACTCGAAATCCGATTATAGAATCCAAACTAAACGCAATTTAATTGTTTAGAATCAATTCTGGCCTAGAATCCGAACCAAACGGGCCCTTTGATGTGTTGACTCTCTAAAATTACTAAAATACTATTGGCAATAATGCCTTATTACAAAAATACTCAAAAACAAAAATTAAAATGACCCTCATGTCCTAGACTCTAATAACTCATGAAATATTAACTAAAACTGTAAAATAACTCAATAAAGACTCCATCATGTGTCCCAAAGATGTTCCTCCATGTGTCTTCTCATGTGTGGATCCCACCATGAATTATGTGGGCCCCATGTGTCCCTTAATGTCGGCATCACCTTTCTACCCAAGACTCCCGTGTACGGTTTCTTTCCTTAAGTGGTTGTTTCGGTTCCTCATCCTTTCGAAAAATGTTAACTTCTCGGTCCATACTCCTTACCTCTTCCTATTCCTTTCCCTCTTTAAGGTAATTTGGAAAACTCACCTCCCCCTTGCAAGATTCAAGGCCTTATGTTGGGAGGTAGCCTATAAATGTGTGAACACAAGTGATATGCTTTAGCATAGACATTAAAGTTCGTGCCTCCTCCCTCATGTGTGTCATTTATGCTTTCGGGATGGTGAATTAGTAAACCACTTATTTATCCATTGCCCATTTGTGTTGAAAATATGATGGTTTTTTATTAACATTTTTGGTGTGTCTTTAGTTCTTTTAATGGAGATTGTAGATTTCTTAAGTTTATGGTCCTATGCCCCATTTGAAAAAATGGGTAAGCTTCTATGAAGATATCTTCCTATTGCTGTTACCTGGACCATTTGGGAAGAAAGAAATCTAAGGATTTTTTAAGACAAGAAAAGATTGCCTTGACAATTGATTGACTATATATCCATTTGTATGGCTCACTGGGCTTTTGAGGATGTTCTCTTTCAATGAATTCCGATTGACAATCTTATCAGGGACCTTTCTATTTTTCTTTAATTTCTCCCCTCATGTCCCTATCTTTGATCATAGATGGTCCCCTCCTTTGAGATCAATTATGAAGCTAAACTTTGATGGATGTTCTTTGGGAAACCCGGGCCCCTCGGGTATTGGTGATTTGATTTATGATGCTTCAGGTTCAAGTATGGTGGTATTCTCAGGTCCTTTGGGTTCATGGGATGCTCTCCTTGCTGAAATAAAGACGTTTCTCATTGGTTTGCAGTTAATCCATTCCAAAGGTGAGTCCCTTTCTACTTTCATAGTGGAAGGTGACTCAATAGTGGTCATAGGCTGGATGAAGAGTGGCAAATTGGATCCTTGGCGGCTTTCCCAATTTGGTAAAGGATGCGGCATTTCTGCCTTCCTCTTTGAACATCTTCTTCAAATGGATTCCAAGAGAGGCTAATTCGGTGGCATATGGTTTGGCCAAAACGGGGGTGGCAAAGGATGGTACGTTCGTAGTTTTGAGAATAGGGGACCTAGGCCTCCATCTAGCTTGCATAGCCCAAGGATTAACCATGGTAAACCACTCCTGGTCTTGAGAAACCTCTAGGCCAAAAACTATGGAGAACCAAGCAGCCGAGAGCTTCAGGAGAGAGATTTTTTTATTTCAAATATCCATTAAAAACAAACCAATCGTGTGGGTTACTTTATATCCCAACTAAGACTCCTAATTAAAACTAATTACATTGAAAAGATAATGTTGCTGGAAAATGATTTAATTCTAGACACCTTAGGACTCTTATCCTTATCTTTAAAATCCTAAACCAGCTCTAACTTAGAAGATAAGATTCTTATCTTTATTACAATTCAAATTAAAATAAAAGACTAAAATTAGAGACTTTCTAATGACTAATCATTCACACAACCAGAAATTACAGCCACCATATGCTTCAGTCATGGGACACATGTGGGACCCACCCACATGATGGTCCATGTTCTCATCACCAAGCATTAGCGTATTTCATCTATTATCCTTAGCCTTAACCAAGCTTAACCTTGCTGAAATTTCAGGTTCCGAACCACTCCTCCAGTCTACCCAATAGGGTAATCCAACCTTAACCTTCCATAATCCAAGAGCATAATTTCAGCTTTATAATTTTGTTCCTTATCCCTTCCTTATCTCTTAAATTATGATTGATTTTTCTATATAACGTTTGTAGCTTAATCTAGGGCTAATCCCTTGGGTGGCCCTACACCAAATATTCTCCATCTTAATACATTCTTTTCTCATACCTATTCTTACTCATCTTCTTCTTCTTCTGATCTACAAGACTACAAACCCTAATCATCTTAGATACATACACCACTTGGTTTCTACTCTACATACCTAGGGCTGCCTTTAGGAGCCCCGCACAGGTCCACGCTGTTTTGGTATGCCACATGCTGATGATTTTTGTGTCTCTATTCTTCATCTTGGCTGTGGTTAAAACATTGGTAAGGTTACAGAGAAACTTATTGTAGGATGGTGTGAATGGCGAAATAAAACCATTTGGTAGACTAGGCTTCAGTTTGGTAGTTTAAAAGAATCTGGTAGATGGGTTTACCGGATATTTTTAAAGGGAACTCTTTTCCAGATTGCATGTTATAGTTTTTTGGTGAATGTATTTTGTTAATTTTGATGTTTCAGCTGTAAGCTTGTATACTTGTATATCCTGTTCTTGTAGTGAAATTTGTTGTACCAATAAAAAAAAAGAAAAAAAAAAAAGAAAAAAAGAAAAGCCAATTAGGCTTATGGACTTGGGAAATGGTTATGTTGTTTAGGGGAAGAACTTGATAGTTTGTGTAGCAAAATATGGCAGTTGCAACCAGAGATGGAACCACAGTAGTGAATCAGGCCCCTTTGGGAATGACTTGTGGAAAGGGAGTATCCTGATTTCTTGCCCTGAACTAGATTTGAGGTTATTCAAGAGTTAAGTTTTGGTCTGATGTTTGGTGTAGTGATTCTCCTCTCAGGGATTTTTAGTGTTTTTTTTAGCAAAGCTTTCAACAAGGACGCCTTGGTTGAGGAATGTTTCCAAATCTCATTGGGTAAGGCTGTATGAGATTCCTTGCTTTAGGAAATGTTTCAATGATTGGGAGATATCAGAATTTGGCTTGCGTTTTCATTGCCTCGAAGACTTTCATCTTTTTCCCTCCCGTTAGGATTGCAGAGTTCAGGTTGGGAGCTCCAGTATGTCTTTCTCAGTTAGTGATTTCTATCTGGATCTAGTTCGTAGAGATCATGGCATCCTCTTATCCCATCCAAAGTGGTATTCTTTGTGGACTACTTTTTTAGATGAGGTTCTTATGATTGATCACCATATATGTAGAGGCATCCATCTAGTTAAAATGCGCTCCATGTGTCAGATGTAGAGATAGTGGATCACTTGTTTCTCCATTGCCCTGTTGTCAGTCCTGTATGGTCATGTTTCTGAAGCTTTTATGTATGTATCTATGTCTTGCTCTCTTTCTGCTCTTATTAAACCTTGCCTGCTTCTGTTTTTGGTTGAAAGGGGACATTCTATGGATAATCCACCCATTTGTTATGTGACGAGTTATTTGAAAAGAGCACAATGCTTGAATCTTTGAGGGTTTCAGTTGTGTGGATTTTTTTTTTCAAGTTGATAGGATTCATGCATCTTTGTTCTGGGCTTCAACGTTGAAGCACTTTCAAGATATTTGATTTCAGGATTTCATTTTTGCACAGGATAGCATGCTATTTTAGATTTTGATTCCATGCTTTATACAGTTTCTTGTTGCTATGCAGAAGCTTGCCTTCATGTACTTTTGTTTGAATAAAATCTTATCAAAAAAGAAAAAAAAAAGACTAGTGAGTTTCAATTATAGTACGTTTACACCAGGGGTCAGCATTGAGCACATATTCTTTTGCAGCAGTTATGGATGAGTTGAAAAGGTCCTATGGTATATGTTGGTTGCCGCCAAGGTTCAAAATGTCGGTGTCGGTGGAAATATCGGTCAAGCCAAATAAGACATATATCGGAAATGTCAGAAATATCGAAAAGAAATATTGCAAAAATCATGAAAACTTAAGAAACATATTCTAATGTAACTACATAAGCACAAGGAAACAAATAGATTCATTTGGAATGATAGCTTATTTTAGTACACTTGCATTTTAATATTCTTTAAAAATACACATGCATACATAATGGTTGACAAAAATATTATAATTTAACCATATAAGCATAGGGAACAAATAGATTATCTTCTTTTTCTTCTTTCTTATCTTCAACTTCTTCCTCTCTTTCTTTTTACTTTCTTTGAAAGTTATTGTTTTTCATATAATTTTTTATCATAACAACACAATGTCAATATTAGGCAATAATACACCGTGAAAGGGGAATATCCGCTCAACACACTGACCTTATACATCGTGTTGACCAAAAAATGAATTTTTATAATATATTTAATGTTCTGTGTCAGTATAGGAATATATCGTTCTGGTCCTGGTAGACATGGACATATGTCAAAAGATGTTTATGATATTTCGAGATATTTGATACCATGGTTGCCGCTGATATAGTTTTGATTGACAAGACTAGAGGGAGGGAAATGCCAAGTTAGACTTATGGCAGATGTTTTACAATTAATTTGTTTTAAGATAAGCTGGACTCAAAAGAATATATGGACTGCAATTTTAGTGAAAAGTAAGGGTATACACATGGGAGTAGCAAAGATTGATGACTAAGAGATATGCCGGATGACCATTCTCGTTATCTTAGTTCAATCATCTATAAGGAATGAGAGTTGAAGAGTGCCTGTTCTTTTGCTTCTTTTCTCTGGGATGTACTTCTCGTGCTTTCTCAATTCGTAATAAATGTTTTTTTAGGTGCAAGTTTGTAATAAAATTCTTACTTTGCCATTTTAAAAAAGGGAGAGATGAAGAGGATGTTGCCCATAAAATGTTCGGCAGCTAAGAAACAAGGTATACATAGAATTGGTTTTGTTGAGATAAATGAATGGCGAGAATATAGTAGATAGAATAAAAAATGAATGCATTGACAAGAGAGGTGCAAGTTGAAGATGATTTGGTCATGTGCAATGAAGACAATGACCGTATAGTGAGGAGTGATAAGGTGCAAGTTGAAGACGTGTAAAGGACAAGGGGAACTTGGTCTGATGTAGCAAGGAAAGACATACATATGATTTAATGGAAGATATGGTCCTAAATAGAGTGGAATGGTGAGGTAGGATTCATGTACATGACCTTTTTTGGTTGATAATTTCTTATAGCTGATCTCAATAAGTCGGGAAAAGTCAATTGTCGTCGTTGTAGTAGTAGTAGTGGTAGTAGTGAATCTACCTGTGCATCCACCATCCAAAACCTGTATTATTATTTTCTGAGAGGTAAATAGATCATTTACTATAGATAAGAATAACAAAGACTAACTATTACAAAAGATAGAGATCACCGCGATAGTGATGTCAATATATAAAAACAACAAAATTAACCCTTACCAAAACCCAAGTTATAACTCCTCACATCATATGGCTTGCTATTCCTTCTCATCAAAAGAACTTCATACCGAAATCCACTCAAAGGGAGTATTGTATATAAAGATCACCAACTCACTATGACTTTGACACTTATCCAAAAAAATCCTGCCGTTTCTTTCTTTCCACGATCCCCAACAAATAGCCCTTAGTAAAGCACGCCAAATGTCCTAAGAAAAACTCCCTAGACCACTCATCCACCAACCCAAAATCAGCTCATTAAAGAACATTGGAAAAACCCATGGAATTTGAAAATGAGAGAGGAAAAAGGACCACATCCTGTTAGCTATAGAACAATGGATGAAAAGATGACTTACTGATTCCTCCTCTTTTATGCATAAAATACATCTATTAGCCAAATACCAACCTCTACTCTAAAGATCATCTAGGGTTAGAATTTTATCCCAGAAACAATTCCACAAAAAGAATGATCCACTGAATTTTCTGATGCACAGGCAAAGTATTTTGGTAATTTCACACCACTGCCCAGAATTTTCCATAATTGAATTTTTGTTTCCATTCTTCTTTCACGTTGTAGTATTTCTAGACTCATCCTACATCAATGTTGTTAACAATACCCATATAAAAAGATTTAGTGGAGAAAAGACCCTTCTTGTTAAGATTCCAAGCACATGTTTGTGTTTGGGCTTATATACCGTTGAAATAATTTTTTGCTTTTGGGAATAAGCAACTTTTCATGGTACATCTTATAAATGGAACTATGTTTCACAGTAAGGGTACAGCTACAGTGTCTAAATGGGATAAGCCTTGAAATTAACAAGCCTAATTTTAATCTTTAAATAAATGATGAGGTTTATAATGCACTACATCAAGTATCTGGATGCATACAAAAAAAAAAAAAAAAAAAAAAAAAAAAATACTAGATGCATACAGAAATGTTATGTCAAACACTCTGGTTTTCATTGAATGAGCTCTTATTTAAGTTGTGGACTCAAAACCTATGTTAAATGTAATTCTACATTCAAACTCTAAAGAGCAAAAACGGGAGAATCAGAAAAGGGAAGAGCTTGTTAGGACAGTTTATTTGGCATGAAGATGCAGAACAAATTACAATCTAAAGAATGGTTATAGTTGATCATTTTTCATTTTCATTTGTTTATAGGGTTATGTTGATGATTTAATTTTTGGACTCAGTTGCGCAGTTGATGATGATAGTACTTTCACAGGTATTGCAACCAGATATTCAGCTGCATTTTGTGGTAAACAATATCTCCATCAACAGAAATGGATCAGCATTACTTCTTGCTGGGTTAGATGGTCTATGCATCATGCATCTGTATGGGCGAACTTCAACAAAAGATAATACCATCATATGCAGGTTAGTGGGTGTATTAATTTTTCTAGAGATTCAAGTAGTATTGGGGGGGTGGGGGGTCTGTTGTCCAATAAGGCATCCCCCACAACCTGTGCAGCACATGTAGCACACATCTAGTGGGATAGGAAACCCCTATTTGAATAGAATAGCTGTCCACTATTTCTTGAGTTGACAAGAGTCAGTTTTTCACTGGTGTTTGGCTTTAAACATCTTTTTATTAGTCATTGAGTGTATGCGTCTTGAGTTGAAGTTTTCATTAGTTATTTCATTAGCTTATTTAGCTTCCAGTTCTTCCAATCAATGACATACTTGCGCTGTGATTAGACTTTATCCTTTTAAGATTTGATTTGATTGATTCCCATGAAATCGTTATTTCTCCCAACTAGGGCTGTCAACTATCTGCCTAAGCATCTGTATCCAATTTGCTTAAGGCGAACACAAATGCATCTATATCTGATTTGGTGAAATATTTGCTTTGTTTAACAAATATTCATTTATAAATGAACTGAATACGGATACATATACATTTTTTTGATAAATGACGATTTTATTAAAAGAGAAAAAATTAGAAATAATATACAACAACAACAGGGGGAAAGACTTTACAATCAAACAACAAGCAAATAACTCTCCACAACCACCATTTGGGAATTAACGCCCCTGTTTGCCAGCTCATTCCGACTCCAATCAATATGGGACAGGAAAATAGACAAAGAAGTAATAATCTCCCTAATCTTGTAAATAATCGGAGCCTGCTCCCAAGATCCAATGGAATTACCCAAACCCCAACTTATAACCATTGCCGAATCACCCTCAACATCGCAACCATGAAGTTGGAGACGATGGAGTTCCCGAAGCCCCATTAGGAGGCTATAAGCTTCGGCTTTAATAGCATTACAGCTCCCCAATGGCCCATAAGTAACCAAAATAGTCTTGTAGTCATGGTCTCGAATCATACATCCAAAACCCGCCATCCCCCGGTTTCCTTTGGAGGCTCCATCAAAATTAGGTTTCAATTTACCCTCAGCAGGAGAGATCCAATTCTTTTGCACAGGCCTTGGCTTATAGTGGACCCCATTAAGGCAAGAAGCCCAATCACGCAGGAAAGAAGGAGTGGTATCTTTAAATTCGTCAAGTGCAAGGAGCCAATTCGCCAAACTTCTCACAATAGAATCAATTACCTCCCCCTTGGATCTAAAGATGTCCTCAAAGATTCTTCTATTCCTCTCCCGCCAAACCTCCCACATTACAACATACAAAAGACTATCCCAAAACAGCTTTATCCGCTCCCCTTGCCCTCCCCCATACCATTGACAAACAAAAGCTTTAATGTCTTTAGGCCAAACATGATCTTTTCCCAAGGTAGAGCAGAAATGGTTCCAAATATCCCCTATGAAGCTGCAATGAATAAAAATATGATTGGACGATTCACCCTATTTTTTACAAAGAATATACCAATGAGGATAGGGGGTCATAAATAACCTTCTCTGTTGGAGGATATCCATAGTATTGATGCGATTGAGCACAATCGACCACAAAAACGCTTTCACTCAAGGGGGAGCCTTCCGGTTTCAAATTCTCTTAAAAGGAAATGAAAGATCAAAGTACTGACCCGGGATCAACTTTTTGAAAAAAGACTTACAAGAGAACATTCCAGATGACTCAAGGGTCCAAACTCTTTTGTCAAGAAAGGATTTTGAAATGAATACATTTTCCAAGTTAGAGATTGGAGGGGCCAAGAGGTCTACCTCCCAGTCATAAAGATCCCTAAAGAAAGTCAAGTTCCATGACTTACCACCTAGAGAATAGGGGAGCACATTAGATATAACCACATGTTTTTGGTTGGACAACCTAAATAACCTTGGTTGGGTGACAGAAAGACATTGGTCCTCAAACCACTTATCTTTCCAAAATTTAATTCGGTTACCATCACCTAACACTAGACACAAATGAGGAGGGAAGCAAGGATACATATTAATGATTTGTTTCCAAAGCAAGGACATTGAAGAAGATTTTCTTCTAGAACAGTCCCAGCCATTTGAGTCCATCCCATAGTTGTTGCAAATAATGGATTGCCAAAGACTGCCATTTTCATCAAAGAATCGCCACAACCATTTCCCAACAAGGCCACATTCCTTTCCTTCAAATGTCCAATACCGAGACCCCCATACTCCTTCGGTCTACAAACATCCCTCTAACACACTAGATGATCCTTCTTACCCCTGCCACCCTTGCAGAGAAAATCACGTTGGCATTTCTCAAGCATCAAACTCACCTTCAAAGGCATTCTAAAGAGAGACATATAGTAAATTGACACATTAGACATGACAACCTTGACCAAAGTAATTCTTCCTCCCAAAGAGATATAGGATTTTTTTTTTCATGAAGCCTACTTTTTATTTACTTTTTCCACCACGAGGACCAAAAAGAAATAGATCTAGGGTTACCACCTAGAGGCATTCCTAGATATTTGAGAGGCCACTGCTACATTATACAACCAAGGCTTCCAGCAAATTCCGAGAACTCCCTTTCCTTAATTCTAGTCCCAACTATACTGAACTTGTTAATATTAACCTTAAGCCCAGAGATACATTCAAAGATGTTCGAGATGTGCTTTAAATTTGATACTTGATTCATACTTGCTTCCACAAAACATATAATATCATCTGCAAACTGCAAGTGAGAAATTGAGGGTCCACTACCACTAACCTCAAACTCTTTATGAGGCCACAATCAGTTGCTTTAGACATTAAGGCACTAATACCATCAGCCACCAAAGTAAAAAGAAACGGAGACAACGGATCACCCTATTTGATTCCTCTGAATGAAGGAAAAAAACCTTTAGAAGCACCGTTAATCATTACAGAGAAATTGGGGTGATCAAGGCACCCCATAATCCATTTAATCCATCTATTGCCAAACCCTTTTTTCTCCATGGTCCAAGAGAGAAAACCCCAATCCACTCTATCATAAGCCTTTTTCAAATCAATCTTGCACACCAAACCTTTTGATTTAGTCCTTCTTTTCCCATCAACCAATTCATTAGCAATAAGAATCTCATCCATAATTTGCCTCCCTTTAACAAAAGCTCCTTGAGAGTTTCACACCAGATCCCCTAGCACATTCCTCAATCTTATAGAAAGCACATTCGCAATGATTTTATACATGCTACTCACCAGGCTTATAGGCTGAAAATCAAAAAAGTCACTAATACACTCTTTTTTAGGTACCAAAACAATAAAGGTAGCATTCGTACATTTGTTGATGATTTTGCTTCCATGAAACTCTTTGAACACTTCTAAAAGATCTTTTACAATCTCCCAACATCCTTGATAAAAAAGCGAAGTGAAACCATCAGGCCCCAGGGATTTGTCCTTATCTATGCTGAAAACAGCGGCCTTTATTTTTTCTTCAGAAAAATTCATTTCCAGCCATACAGCTTTCTCCTCATCCAAACATCTTGAGAACAGGTTATCAACAATCGACATTTCCTTAGCAACTTTGGCATATAGTCTTGAGAAGAAACTAATTGCTTCATCCTTGATCAAAATCTCATTGTCAGTTTCCATACC